>JBAMNC010001768.1:0-55000 GCA_037902135.1 Cetoscarus ocellatus | reverse complement strand
TTCTTTGATCAAGGAGACCAGGATGGGCGGGGGTCAGTCTGAGCTGAAGGTGTCAGGAGGGGAATGCAAATCTGAGGGACACCCCCCTAAGGTGGGTCTCACAGGCTTCTGTTGAAGCAGTGGTGTCAGGGGTCTAGACATTGTTATCTAAAACACAAAAAGGACCTGGAGTCAGGAGAGACGTCACAATTTACCATTACAATCCCCCCTTTTGATTAATAATTAATCACCAAACAAAAGAGAAAATAAAATCATAATGAAATGGTTACAACAGCCAAAAACAGAAACATTTACATACACACATCAAATATTGCAAGTATGTAAACAAATTGTTTGAACAGGGGTACAAAATGGGTTGGAGGGCAGAGGGTTAAAAATTGAATTGTACAGTTGATTGTGATTGTGGAGTTGGCATGGTCAGGAGTTCAGCATAAATGATGGTGCCTCAAATCTTGCAAAAGTGTAAAAAGGAGTGTCCAGATGAATAAAGTCCCGTTGCCTACTGTGAGTCCATTTATGTAAAGAAGCTCAGAGGACATGCTCAGTTGTCCAGCTTCTCACTCCACAACACCCGTCACGCTCCCTCCGCTCCACAGACTCAAATCACCTCCTCCAGACACCCAGAACCAGATTGAGGACCATGGGTGACAGGGCCTTCAGTGTTGCTGCACCCCGTCTGTGGAATGCCCTCCCTGACACCCTGAGGACTCCACAGTCCGAAGACAGTTTTAAAAGGAACCTTAAGACTTTTCTTTTTAACAAGACTTTTGGTTCCTCTTCTTAGTTGTTGCTGTTTTAGATCTTTTTAACTGCCCTTTTCTGCTTCGTTTTTTTTTTGTTTGTTTGGGGTTTTTTTTGTTTTGTTTTGTTTCGTTGTTTTTCTCTTTTTAACTTGTAGCCCTTTGAGATCTTCTGATGTAAAGGGCAATACAAATAAAATGTATTATTATTATTATTATATTATTATTATTATTATTATTGTCCAAGATGTTCATACACAAAACCAAAACAGTCCAATGATAAAGATTTAGGGTCAAGGTTATGGCAGTCTATGATGTGAGGAGGTTTACTCGTTCTAAAAAAAAAAAATAGTCCATCAAAAACTAACCACTTGACCATCTGAGTGTGAGGTAACCAGGCCTTTGCTGACTTTTGAAGGGGAGGGGTAAAGGAGAAAGATAGAGTTCTTGTGTCTGGTGTTAAACCATAGGTGTCTGCAGTGAACTTTGATCCTTGTAGACTGAAGGTGTTTGGCTGCTGGACAGTCAGTGTCCTGGTGCACAACATGGTAACTCAAAGGTTGCACTGCTGGATTGCTGGTGTCTAGGTGGGTCACAGCATCTTGTAAGCTGCAGGTGTGGACCGTTGATGTTTCGGCAGGACTCAGCATCTTGTAAGCTGCAGGTGTGGACCGTTGATGTTTCGGCAGGACTCAGCATCTTGTAGGCTGCAAGTGTGGACGGTTGATGTTTCGTCGGGTCTCAGCATCTTGTAGGCTGCAGGTGTGGACGGTTGATGTTTCGTCGGGTCTCAGCATCTTGTAGGCTGCAGGTGTGGACGGTTGATGTTTCGTCGGGTCTCAGCATCTTGTAAGCTGCAGGCGTCTGCCTACTCGTCAGCTCCTTTGCTGACCGTAGAGGTTCTCCTGCTGGCATGGTGGTTGTTGCTGTTGGTATGGCAGACAGCTGCCTCTGGGTTACTGGGGACTGCCTTGGCCCCCCTGGAGTGTCTACTTTGCTTGTCAGCTACCATGCCGTCTGCGTGGGTGTCACTGCTGGGATGTGGGTGTGGTCATTGTCCAATGACTCTGCAGGCACTCTCAAAGGCCGAAGTTGCTGGGGTCTGGCTGTGGTCTCATAGGTGTCTGCCCTGTTGAATGATCTCCGTGGTCTGTGTTACTGGTTTGAGGGCGACAAATCTAGTGACGGCATCATATCAAGCAATGTGTCTGCCACATGAAAACACTGAAACCATTGTAGTATAAATGCCAGGTTTGTAAGTGGCACTGTAATGCTGCCACAGAATTACCCCAAAGAACATGGAACAACCAAAACAAAAAAGGCATGAAATTTAACAAAACCAATAGAAAAGTCTTTGTTAAAGGTGAAGACAGGTTTGCCTTCAGACAGCAAACTTGTTCTTACCAGAGCATGTTATTCAACTACTTGTGTGAGGATTCCTCCTCCTCTGCCCTCACTCTCCCTCCCCTCTCCCCTCCTGCACTCCTGCTGCATATGAGGAGGCGAGCCTGCTCACACACCTGCAGCCTCTTCAGGCTAATCAACGCTCCCTATTTAAGACTCACCGGGACTCTTCTCAGTCGCCGGTGGATTCCACTTCCTATGTGGTTTGTTCAGGCCGTTTACTTCTGTGCTAACAGTGCTACTCGTCTTCGTGCTGGCCTTAAGCCTTTTTGTCTCCGTCTTGGAGCTATTCCTTGTTTGGTGCTTTAAACTGGATGCTCCATCTGTTTTTGCCCTGTCACTAATCTTTTTCTCTGCTCCCTTTTTTACAGTGATTCTCCACGAGCCCTCACCACTGCTGTCACTGTAAATAGTCTCACCTGTTCACTGTGGTTGCCCTTATTCCTGGATATTCCCCAAATAAAATCATTGTCAACTTTTTACCTGTCTCCTCCTTGAAGCTTTTGGGTCCAACAATAAAAACTCTGGGATTATTCCTTAACAGTAATCCACCGGCCCACCAATGGAACCAGCCAAGGTGGACCAAGTAAAGGAGGCAGTGACCAATCAAGGAATCCTTCTGGGTCAACATGAAAGTATGCTAGGTGGAGTAGCTGGATCTCTGGAGGAGCTCACTCGGCAGGTGCTTCAAATCAACACTCAGCTCAATGATCTCACTCTCTCAGTTGCTGCAGCCCCTCCAGTGAGTATTCCTCCTGCTCCCATTCCTGCTACCCTCTCTCAGAACAATATGCTTATTAAGGAACCTTTTGTTTCCACCCCTGAACCCTATTCAGGGGATTTTGGTTCATGTGGGCATTTCATTTTTAATTGTCAACTAGTTTTCAATATGCAGCCTTCTAGTTACTCTTCAGATGAAGCTAAGGTAGCCCATATGATCAATCTTTTGCGGATGAGAGCAGCTAAGTGGGCCACTGCATAATGGGAGGGGGGATCTAGTCTTCTCTCTTCTTTAGAGCAATTTACTTCACACTTAAGCAGGGTTTTTGATCATCCCGTTCAGGGCCAAGACGCCGCCAAGCAGTTATTATCGCTGTCTCAGGGCTCTCAGTCTGTGGCTAATTATTCCGTTGACTTTCAAATTTTGGCACACGAGTGTGGGTGGGATGATCAAGCTCTAAAGGCAGTCTTTGTTAAGGGGCTTGATGATGAACTAAAGGATCAATTGGCTACTAGGGATGAACCACAATCTCTCCATGATTTATACATTCTTCATATCAAGATTGATAACTGTCTGAGAGAGAGGAAGAGGGAGAGGGCGGTGAGCTCTCGCTGGACAACTCCCCCTGTGGTCATGAAAAGTTCCAAGTGCTTCCGGTTCCTGTTCAGCCTTTTCCCTCCACTCCAGTTCCCCCTGTCGCTCAGGAAGAACCCATGCAACTGGGTAAGACTCGGCTGAGTCTAAAGGAGAGACAGAGATGTCTGGACCAACAACTGTGCTTATATTGTGGAGAAAAGGATCATGCGTTACTCGCTTGTCCCTACCAGCCAAAAGATCGGCTCACCATTAAAGGAGAGCGTAATGGTGAGTAAGACCTCTTCCTCTCCTAGCTCTTCACAGTGAGTATCTTTCCCCTCCACTCTGTTCTGGTCTCAGGGCTCAGTTAAAGTCCCCAATTTCTTAGGATCAGGCGCAGATGTCAATTTCATCGATCAGGATTTTGTTACAAGATATCAAATTTCTGTGGAAGAGTTATCTACCCCTAAGAGAGTTGACGCCCTAGATGGCCAATTAATTACCTCAGTTACCCATTGCACCGTCCCCTTATTTTTGTTGATTTCTGAAGACAGCTTTCAATACCCTTCTAGGCCACTATGAGTACACAGTAATGCCTTTTGGGTTAACCAATGCCCCAGCTATTTTCCAGACCGTCATGAATGACCTTTTCAGGGACATGCTGAACAAATTCGTGTTTATCTACCTAGACGACATCCTCATTTTCTCTCAATCCCCCCAAGAACACGAACAGCATGTGAGGTTGGTCCTCCAACGCCTGCTGGAGAATCGCCTCTTTGTCAAACCTGAGAAATGTGAATTTCACTCCCCTTCTGTCAGTTTCCTTGGTTACATAGTGGAGGCTGGTCAGCTTCATCCTTACCCAGGAAAGATTCAGGCAGTGGCGGACGGGTCCATCCCTAACTCACGCAAGGAGTTACAGCATTTCCTGGGCTTTGCAAACTTCTACCGCCGCTTTATCAGAAACTATAGTAAGGTGGCGTCCCCCCTCATTCAGCTTACCTCCACTAATGTCCCTTTTGTTTGGTCCCCAGAGGCTGACACAGCATTCACCAAACTAAATAAACTGTTCACTCAAGCCCCTGTCCTTCTCCATCCAAATCCTTCTCTCCAGTTCATCATGGAGGTTGACGCCTCGGACTCAGGCCTTGGAGCCATCTTATCTCAACGAGACCCTAAGACCCAAAAGCTTCACCCCTGTGCCTTTTTTTCTCATTGTTTATTACCAGCTGAGAAGAACTACGACGTGGGCAATAGGGAGCTTTTAGCGGTGGTGGGGGCTCTGCAAGAGTGGAGACACTGGCTCGAGGGTTCTGAGCTTCCATTTATTATTTGGACAGATCACAAAAACCTTTCTTATCTACGCTCAGCCAAGAGACTAAATCCCCATCAGGCTAGGTGGTCTCTTTTCCTCAGCAGGTTTAATTTCACTATCTCCTACCGCCCTGGATGTAAGAACACTAAACCTGATGCCCTATCCCGGATTTACTTACCTCCATCGGAAACCACCTCTCCTTCCCCTATCATTCCTGCTTCCTGCATCCTTGGAGCCGCGAAGTGGGACATCGAAGAGGCAGTCAGGGAGGCTCAAAAGGACCAGCCCGATCCAGGTATCAGTCTTCCCAACAGGTTGTTCGTCCCCAACTCCGTCCGCTCCGAGGTGCTACAATGGGGTCACTCCTCCAAGCTCAGCTGTCACCCCGGAGCCAATCACACCCTCCAATTCCTCCAGCAGTCTTTCTGGTGGCCGAACATGGCCAAGGACACCCAGGAGTTTGTGGCTGCCTGCTCAGTCTGCGCCAGAGGTAAAACCTCCCATAAACCCCCAGCTGGATTTCTGCACCCTTTGCCCATCCCTAACCGCCCCTGGTCTCACATCGCTGTGGACTTTGTCACTGGACTCCCTCCATCTCAAGGTAACACAGTCATTCTCACTGTTGTGGACCGCTTCTCTAAGATGGTTCATTACATTCCTCTCCCTAAGTTACCTTCAGCCCTTGAAATTGCCGATCTGCTAACCCTGCATGTTTTCAAGCTTCATGGTCTACCCAGTGACATTGTTTCTGATCGTGGTCCCCAGTTTTCTTGCTGAGTGTGGAGGGAGTTCTGTAAAGCTGTGGGCGCCACTGCCAGCTTATCCTCTGGTTTTCATCAGCAGAGTAATGGCCAGACTGAGCAGGCTAATCAAGACCTGGAGAGTGCGCTTCGTTGTGTAGCCGCCCATCATCCGGCTTCTTGGAGTTCTCATCTTCCCTGGATAGAATATGCCCACAACTCCCCCTCCTCTTCGGCTACGGGTATGTCACCTTTCAAAGCTGGCTTTGGCTCTCAACCTCCCCTTTTCCCTGAGCAGGAGGCGGAGGTAACTGTTCCCTTGGTTGGTGCACACTTGAGGAGAGTCAAGGAGGTGTGGAGAGACGTACGAACCGCCTTCACAAGCTCCACGGAGAGGAACAAATGGGTCGCTGATTGGCACCGCTCACCTGCCCCTACCTACCTTCCGGGCCAGATGGTCTGGCTCTCCTCTCAGGATCTTCCCCTACAAGTCGACTCTAGTAAGCTTGCTCCTCGTTACATTGGTCCATTCCCTGTTGAAAAGGTGATTAATGAATGTTCTGTGAGACTCAGGCTACCAGCATCCCTCAAGGTGCATCCCACCTTCCACGTCTCCCTGCTCAAACCTATGAGCTCAGCCTTCCGGCCGAGCCCCCTCCACCACCCGACTCATCGGCGATCACCCGGCCTTCTCGGTATCCAAGATCCTGGATGTCAGACCCAGGGGGCGGGGTTTCCAGTACCTCGTCGATTGGGAGGGCTATGGACCCAAGGAGAGGTCTTGGATATCGTGGAGGCTCATCCTGGAAGACTCCCTGCTGCGTGATTTCTATGCTGAGCATCCCGACAAGACAGGCAGGACGTCCGGAGACGTCCGTTGGGGGGGGTACAGTGAGGATTCCTCCTCCTCTGTCCTCACTCTCCCTCCCCCCTCCCTTCCTGCTCTCCTGCTGCATATGAGGAGGCGCGCTTCCCTGGAGCCTGCTCACACACCTGCAGCCTCTTCAGGCTAATCAACGCTCCCTATTTAAGACTCACCGGGACTCTTCTCAGTCGCCGGTGGATTCCACTTCCTATGTGGTTTGTTCAGGCCGTTTACTTCTGTGCTAACAGTGCTACTCGTCTTCGTGCTGGCCTTAAGCCTTTTTGTCTCCGTCTTGGAGCTATTCCTTGTTTGGTGCTTTAAACTGGATAATCCATCTGTTTTTGCCCTGTCACTAATCTTTTTATCTGCTCCCTTTTTTACAGTGATTCTCCACGAGCCCTCACCACCGCTGTCACTGTAAATAGTCTCACCTGTTCACTGTGGTTGCCCTTATTCCTGGATATTCCCAGAATAAGATCATCGTCAACTTTTTACCTGTCTCCTCCTTGAAGCTTTTGGGTCCAACAATAAAAACTCTGGGATTATTCTGTAACAACTTGGGCAGAGCTTGATGGTGGCAGAGCGGAATTTTCATTATCAAAACAAAATATTGACACAAATTGTATAACCCTGCATATGGCACTCCATTGTCTCTGTAAATAAAACCATCAGTGTGGGACACAAGATAGAAGGAGGTCTGAAAGGTCAGAAAGAGGGTTAATGAGAAGAAACATAACATCCATGCAGTTAAAAGAGATCACCATTATCTTCTGTTGGTAAAGCTTGAAGGGTAAGTCTAAGGGGAAGTACAGGATATTATACAACTTTAGATCTTACAATCCTTTCTCTGCCTTAGAATGGGTCTGTGGGCTGCGAGCACAGCTACAATATCCTTACCTTGGTCAGTACCCAAGAAGATAATAGTGCAAAAGATGGTGCAAAGAAGTACATTTAACAAATCATGCCCACTGGAATGTATAACTGTAGTGTTTGACAGAAGTCAAGAAATGGAAGCTGTTAAAGTTGTTGTGAGTCAAAGGTGCTACAGCAGGTTTTCTATTGGAGGTGCTGTAGGCAGGATAAAGTTAGACTGCAAGTTTCCATATGAAGAGTTAATCACCATGTGATTTGGCTGACCATATTAGAAGCAATTTGCATGTCCTTTTGTTTGAGAGGTGTGAGCAAGGTTTCCACTCACTCTGTTCATCCCATGACCCATGATGTTTGTCCCATTGCTCTTGCTCTTCCATTGCATGTTCCTCTGATTGCTCCGCCTGTGTAGTGATAAACTCACAAAAAAATGACTTTAAAAGTCTTTAAACAAAAGAGTTATTGTTTTTTGTTGTTGTTGTTGTTGTTGTTGTTGTTTTTGTATTGTTATTTCCAAATCATAACATGAAAAAGTTCTTCAACTAGGGAGAAACCAGTAAGAGGAAAAGATAAAAGACATGTGTCATGAAAGCAAGAGGGAAACAAACATGGCACAAAAACAACAAAAAACACACATTCCCGGGTATTAAACAAAAAATAAAAACAAAATAAAAATAAATGAATAAAAATCAAAATAAAAAAAAAAAGAAAACAGAATAAAAACAAACAAAACAAAACAAAAAAAAAACAATATCGTGGCTGAACCACAAACACCAGCTGGGTGGTAATGTGTTTCCGGAAGACTTAAAAAGTAAAACAAATAAATAAATAAATAAAATTAAGTTGCCTGCTCCTGGTTCCTTGGTGCAATGATTTACACTGATCTAATCGAATTGATCTAATCAATCTGATTAACTGATCTAAATTGTTTAGAAATTTATTGAGCTAGTTTTAACAATGTTTTGAGCCTGTTTTCAACTTTGGTGAGCTAATCTTAGCTCTGCGCCATCCCTCCTATTTTTTTTTTTCCTTTTTCAAAACTTTTACGATTTTTATATCTTTTTGTGTTGCAACTTTTTTAAACTTTTTTTTTACTTTGTTTATGCCACAAGTCATCAAAGGCAGATCAATTGTGGATATTATGAGAAATGGAAATGTCATGCCAAATTAGAAACCCAAATTTTAAAAGAAAAAAAAAGGAATTTCAATGTCAATATTTCAGTGCTCACCAGATAAATTTTCGCTGAACTGAGTTCGTGAAACCCCAGCAGCGACGACCTGGGCCGTCCACAGTCAGTCCTCCCTTCTCAGAAGAAGATTTGAGGTTGGAGGCTGGAAATCTTTTTCCTTCCAGGATGGCCTGTCTCTCTCTTTCTCTCTCTCTCTCTCTCTCTCTCTATATATATATATATATAGAGAGAGAGAGAGAAATAAATATAAATGATGATATATGATTACTTTATTACTTTTACCATAAAATTCTTTGCATGTAATATTTAAATGACACAGACGAAGACCGTGTGTAAAATGCCTGGGTCCAACAGCATCGCTGTATGCTACAACCTGAGAATACTGAATATTGTTTACTAGATCATGCACAATGTCAGTCACATGGAGGGTTAAAGAACTTTTTCATTAAATCAGTATTTGGATTTATATGAATTGGGCTTTCTTACTTCTGTTGGTAGTAGTGGTAGTAGTAATAGTAATGCGATTATTACTACTAGTAGTGGTAGCACACCAACTACGTCTGCTAAGGGTGCTGGCACTGCTACTACAATTGGCTATACTAAAGCTGATTCTACTTCTACAACTCTAACGGCTGTTTATACTATTACTGTTACTGCTGCTTATACTTTTAGTACTCCTACTGTTGCTTGTGCAACTATATTACAGCTACTATTAATTATCTGGTATGTGGCTGTCAAGTTGCTAGCTCGCATTAGTGTTTTGCTAGTAGCCAAGTAGTTACTGAAGCTCTCATAGACTGGAAGCTCTCAACAAGATTTAATAATGAAAAAAGAACAAAAACTATTCCTACTTATGAAATGTTATTCCTTGTTTCCTCGTTTCAATCGTACGGTGTATTTTACAACTGTATGCAGCGCAATGTGCTGGTATCCTTATTGTTTCCATCTTTGCGCCTTCTACAACCACGGAATGCCCTGACACTTTGCCCCCACTAGCTTAGCTTCGACATAGGCCACGAAGCTCAAAGGGGCGTGTCGTATCTAGTCTTCTATGTATATCTATAGTTGGCATAATACACCTTCCTCGGTAGAAATAAACGCACTGGGGGCGAATGGGAGACCCATCCAAGATGGCAGCCGGTTGATATGTCAGCTCCCATAGGCAGCGTCAGTCAATGAGGCATCTACGTATGTCTGTGGTTTACATAGTCTGCACTTTTTTACATGCTCTGCCCCTTTTTAAAAACATTTGAACCCTTTCGTGTGCTAGGTCCCTTTTCACCCTATGGCGTAACCAATCAGACGAGAGGGACTTCAGAGAGGGGGTCGAAGTTTGGGGGCCTATCATCACGTGACAGTATTTGCGTTTTAAAACAATACCTGTTTTTACATTGTATTTGTCATTAATACATTTAAATTCGTAGTGTAAATATTGTTAATTGTTAATACTGTGTATACCTCCACCTCATTTCGGAGCCTCATGTCCACTTCATTTTACTTACTTATTCTACTTATTTTCCTTCATAAGGAAGTTTTATACTGCTTAAAGACTCTGCACATTGCAAACTACTAACGTAATTTTTATGCTCTTTTCATTTGTTTTATTTTTATTTATTTTATCTTTATTATTTTTTTTTATGCTACTGTTTACTCTAATGTCCTCATCTGTTGTTTCCAACTGCTATACTGTGTATAAGAGCAACTGAAACAACCGAATTTCCCCTTGGGGATTAATAAAGTATTTCTGATTCTGATTCTGATGATAGTGTCCACTAAAAGAAGGTTTAAATTAAACCTTGGCTGCCTGTTTCTGAAATGCACATGTGTAATTGTAAGAGTTGACATTTCTCTGTTACCCTCTTAACTAACTTTTACCCTTTTGGTGTTTTCTGGATAAAAAATTATTGCGTTTGTATGGGGACTGTTTTTCAGACGTTTCGACATCTTGGAAATTAATTGTTATCAAATGGAAATCACAGATGTTTGTTTTAAATAAAATTAGTTTAACAAGCTTGGACAATCTCTTGTGAAAACAAAAATTAAGCTTTTATCAAGAATAAATGGACTTAAATAAAAATGCACTTATTACTGTCAATATATCAACGTCTGGGCATAGAGCCTCCATATCTGCACATTTTACATTATCCATTCAGATAATATCAAAAACGTTTTCCTAATTCAGTAATAAATGGAAAGTCTTCCACAACATTGCTGGAAAATAAGGGTCAATATTAACACAAAATGAAAATTTTATATAAAACAACAGCTTCAGGAAGACACATGATCACAATTAAGACATTTTACTATATTTTTTTTTCTACAGGGAAGAGCTCACAAAGAGTCTATTGTGATATTCTCAACTCTCAACTCAACTCAACTCGACTTTATTTATCAAGCACTTTAAAAACAACCACAGCTGAAACAAAGTGCTGTACATAAATAAACAAGACATAAAACAATTTAAAACAATGGATAAAATAAAGCAGGTATAAACACTAAAAGAGTTGTGTCATTATTTTTAAAAACAATTTAAACACAATAAAACAAGTAACTAAAAACAAACCATAAAACCCTAAAACAGGGGCAGAGTCTCATGTGAGGTTGAAAGCCAAGGAATAAAAGTGAGTTTTAAGACGACTTTTAAAAAATTCTGACCATATTGTTCATCAGTGCTGTCCCCTGAGCTTGTTGAGCTTGATCTTGATCTCTGTTAAGAGGGTTTTTAGTTAGGGGTGCATGTTAGTAGGCTGCTTGGGATCATTGGTGTGGATGGCCTGCTGTTGTGGACTTGAAGCTGTAATTTCTCCCTAGTGTCCTATGAAAAGGTTGAAAAGCAAACAGATACGCTGTCAGGAAAAATAACAGCAACAGCATAGAACAAGGACCGTAAATCAACTATCATAATAAAACCGTATTATCTGTTAGAAATCCATGTTCGGATGATGATTGTTTCTGGTTTATGGCTTGTTGTTCATCAATAAAGTAGACCTGTCCCCAAACTCTACTGAGTCATCGTGGATTTAACTCTCGTGTTTTGAGGATATTTCTTAGCGTTAATATTGGCCCGGACACTTCCATACATAACAAAACTTAACATTTTGTGTGGGAAAACGACTTTTACGGAGTCCTTCAAAGCTCACAGAGGACTGTTCTTTACAGGAAACACCGACGCCTCATTACTGACCCAATTAAGGACTGAAGTGAACACGACGATTATCCCAAAGTATTTTCTTAAATCGCTCCTGTCAGCGCTGTACCGGGATTTTAATACAGTTTTAGCTCAGTGAACCGAAAAAAGGACTGTTATTTTACGCTGTGCGCCTCCCTCATCAGTGTAATCCGTTTATAACCCCGTCGTCCTCTAACTACCAGAAAAAAAAACAACTCATCCGGAAATCGGAGTGTCCTTCAAAATAAGAGCACAAAAAACATTAAAGGACCAAACGGGGGAAAGAAACGGCTCTTATTATATCTGGGAAATATGTAGAAAATATCACTTGGTCATTATTCTGCGACTATAACATTTATTAAATTCCTAAGTCTATTTTTGGTTTTAGTATTTTTGGTTTAGTTAATTTGGGAAAAAAAAACAAGTAAAAGTCTTTCTCGTCGCACTTGCTGTTTAAACTAAAGCAATGTATATTACAAGAAGCAGAATTTAAGCAAAAAAGAAAAGGAAAATATGAAAGTCAATAACTGATTTCTTTGATGTGATGCAAATACACCTTTTAAAATATTCATTGTTTAATCATTAGTATTATTCAAATGAGATGATAATTCAAATTCAAATGAAAAGGGGAAAAGGAAGTCTTACACAAGCCCATAGTAATTATTGCACTTTGTTATTAATTAATCCCTGAATTAATTTCAAATTCTATGTTATTTAATCCTTTTTAAAAGTATTTATCAACCTAAAAGAATCAAATGAGGATTCTTCATCTTGGCTCTAAACTAAAATATTTAAAATATTTGATTAAAAGATTTAAAAATTACAAGTGCTGTTACCGTAACTGTTACCTCTATTTTAAAAACTTCAAACAATTTGCACAAAAATTATGTGACTCTACTGTTTTATATGAAATAGATAAATTTGCCTGGATACTATTAATAGGCTACAGTTGAGCTCATTTTATAAAGAAAATTATTTTAGACAGGCAGAGAGCTCTGGTTAGGAAGACTGTCATAGCCCAAAATAAATACAGCCAGACCAACCAACTTCTTTTTAGTTTGTTTGTTTGTATTGTAGAATTTTTTTTGTTACTAATCTGTTTGAGTCCCTTAAAGCTAATGGTAGGTCATTCATTTGCTGTTGAAGGTATAGTTAGAAGTAGTGGTCAAGTAGCTCCTTGCCAGGAGGCTTCAGGCCCATCTAAGCTTCACCTCTGTATTAGTCTCACTGCATTTCAAGGCTTGATATTAACACACAAAAGGCGTTTTGCCATTACTATGAATGATGCTGGGCCAAAATAGGGGGAAAGCGTTTTGTCCCCTCTGTGTCAACTTTGTAAGTCTAGGAACAGGTATTTTATGTATGAGATGGGGTTAAGCACAGGGCTGTGTGTGCAGGTCTTAATCTGTGTGAATGTAGATCTTACACTGTTGTGCTGTCCTATGCTTTTGCAACAAAACAAAAGGAATATGACACCAATATTATGCTGTTGTGCAGCTGGTATAAATGCCAGAGGGACAGAGGGTGGAGATTGAGGAGATGCACTATAAAATGTTTTTGAAAAAAGTAAGGCGTAACCAACATTTCCAGTGTGGCAGTCGCCAGTGTTCGCTTCCAAACTCCATACATCAGCGGGTCACGTCAATGAGGGGATGTCCATGTTCTGAAAGTCCATAAAGACTGAGAGGAGTTTGCACTTGGAACATGTTTTATTTTAATACAACTTACTGTAAAATGATCTAAAAAACACGAACGTCGATTTAAACATTTAGGCCTATGCAGGATTTACGCGCTTTAATAAAGCCAGACGGTTCCATTTTTGAGTTTGTTTGGCCCCCTTTCATCAAGATCAGAACAATTATTGGACGGTTTTATTTTGAAAGGTCAATTAGGAAGCTCTTATCATTACTGCGTACTTGATAGCTGTCTGCAGCTCAGCATTTATAAATCCTTTCTCAGTGACATCAGAAGGCTGAAGGCTGGACCAGAACCCCGCTTTGCTCCTTCAGACTATAAACCATGAGGATCGGCTCACACTCGGGCTGTTCTCCCGCCGGAGCTCCTCACAGCTGATCCTGCAGAGTGAACACATCCAGCCTGAGAGACGACAAAGGATCCATACAAGGAGACCAGGGAGGGAGCCACAGAGCCTGGCTTCCAATTCACGTTATGCTGGGACACAAGAAAGCAGCCCCGGTGCTGAAGAACGGAGCCGGGACGTCCGAGTCAAAGGCCATCGATCCCCTGAGGAATCTGGGTGAGCCGCTGAATCAGAGATACACGAACACCGTGGGCTTAAAGATTAGAGTGTTTATCTCCTCTGGGGTGATAACACTGAGACACAAACGTTAAAGGACCGTTATCTTCCCGCCCCTTAAACAATGTAACAAGAAAATTGAATCTCGAGGAGTGTTGACCGGAATTGAAAATCACTGATATTGCAACTTTGACACATTTGACCTACATCAGAGACAAAGAAAATGGGACAACTAAACCAACAATACGTAGTTTTCCACCCTAATATAATATTTCTAGAATCATTGTGATGGTACATCACCTTACAACAGGTTGAATGACCCCTCTGTCATAGTCTGAGGGGGTCTGTATCACCTTCACTGGCACTAAGTAACTTCGATGTGGATGGTAGGAACACTTCCACACTAAAAAACTACAAACTAAAAAACATGATCAGACTGTACCTTATAAGTCAACATGGTTTATTTTTCTCTTGGGACGTCCTGTTGGCTCTCTTCTCCTCCCTCTCTATGTCATCAAATGCACGTTGGTGTGAGGCGCTCTGTTTTACCACAGTGCAGTTACACTCAACGACCATAGAGGCCCCTAGAGAGCTGAAAAGTTAGAATCTGACAAAGTGCTGCTTTAATGATCAGATTGTTTTCATCTTGTGAAGTCAAACAGTCAATTTTTAAAATTGCAAATAATCACTAAGATAAATAGTTATGGAAAGATAGTTTGGAAAATCCTACCAAATCACATTTTTATCAATTTCATTTTTAAGATTCAATCACTAAAAATTCAAGTCTGAGTGCAATGAGCGTTGTCCTTCCCCTCAGGGTCTGTGTGCTCCCCTCTCAACAGAAGCCTCATTGGTGCTGCAGTTTCAAGCCATAATATTGACCCTGTTGTAAATATTGTGATTTACATTATTTACAGACTCTTGTCTTCATAAGTAGAACCATAAGTGAAATACTGGCAAGAGGATTCAGCGAGGGAGAGAAGTATTGTTAGTGTGTGTGTGTGTGTGTGTAATGCATGCTGTGTAAAGCCCTGTCCTGCTCCTTAAAAGCTCTTCCTTTGTTAATGTGACAGCATTCACATTTTTCACCTTATGTTACTTTCCATGTGGAAGTAATCCAGCAAAAAGGAAAAATTTAGATAGAAAAAAATATTAACAAAAGATTGTTTGTAGTTTGAAATGCCTTCAGCTAAGTTTGTTAAAATTCTTATCCCTATGAAAATCTGCTTTAGGTTAAGAACAAAACAAGAGACGTCTACAGGATAATGATATTAGTTTAACCACAGGAGAAAAATAACTTTCTCCGGTTAAAACAATTTTTAGGAGGCAAAGTGAACAGTAAAGAAAGGAAAGTGTATCACAAGTTGCAAATTACTTTTGACTTGACTTTGACAGTCTCCTGAACTGTCTGAGTGTATTAAACTGAAATGGGGCATTCAAAGGAGTAGTTATGTCCTTTTTTAAAATCAGGGTGAGAAAAAAACACTAAAGTGAGTAATATCCACCTGCTGCTCAGTTATGATGGCTGATAGTGATTTCTTTTCACGGGACTCAATTTACGACTGAAAATGTATCAGTGTGTATAATAAATATGACCAACCTATTTGCCTCTGACTGTTTGACAGACGGACTACTGCCTGTTACCATGTTTTCCTTGTACTGGTCTGTTTTTATTTATTTTATTTTTTTCTGAAAAAAGGTTTGAATAATTAATTTTGTGGATATGCCTGCCTCCTTATGACAGCTCTGTGTAATGTAACACTGCCACCAGAGGAAAAAGGATGAAACCAAAGTCTGAAGTTCTTAAAACACTCAAAACTATAAATGTCACAGCATCAGAAGGTAAACAATGAGCCTGGTTTGTGGAATGGAGCTTAAACTGATGTTAACAGTGCTAGCACCTCTAGCTTTTGGTCATCCCTTTAATTTTGCATCCATATTTCCGTGCTGGATGTTACTCGCTGCTTTCGTGCGGTCGTACGGTCAAATGTGAGTAAATGACCAGACACAGCCTAAACACTACTCAATCTCAGTTTTTGGATCAAAATACTGCCAAACTGCACTGTTCCTGTGAGACACTCCCAGTGATGTCCTTTGGTTCCCAAGTGTTCACTCAGTGTCTCTTATTTACAGATGAAGTAGAGGGCATTATAGGCAACCATTAAAGTGAGACACAGTGCTTAAAGGTTGGTTATCCAAGTCTAACTAAGCAGTGTATCTGTGCACATCTCCGGACTTAAGCCTGCAAACAAACAGCTATAGTTCAGTGGCTTTCAATCATGAAAGCCATGCGTCACTCATCCTCAGTTTAATCAAAATGGACCAGTCACAGAGAATTTATCCCCCCTACAGTGTGAGGACATGAAGACATTAATCCTGCCAAACATTTTTTTTGCCTGAATGTAAATGTGTATACCTGCCGTAAAAAGCATCATTTTAACATTGAGTGTGGGTGTGACTTTTGGTGCCTCTGCAGACAATCTCAAGTGCACATCCAAGAAACTGCTGGGCTTGGTGTTTGGTTTCATTTCTCAACACTGAATGGTTCTCCATTTGGTTGAGATGGTGGGCCCAGGTCCAAGGCAAGTGGGTCCTTTCCAACGAGTCTTTCCCCACTCTCTCCTGATTCTTCTAGACAAAAATTCCCAAAAGTCCCTTAACCTGTTGATAGGTGGTAATGCCTGCGTGCACCAGCGTACACAGGTTCCTGTCTTTGTCATTGGTGGTTTGGGTTGAAATCCAACCTGGGGGCACAGGTCCCACATGTTATTCCCCCATCTCTATCTCCAGTGTCCACACATATTTATTGTACTGCTCTCTCAAATACTGTCAGAAAGAAGGCCCCAAATAATCTTTAAAAACAAACAAAAACACCAGAACTAACGGCCAGCAGTCACGTGTGGGTCTTCTGCAGTGCAAGTGCAATAGCAGACCAAGAAGACAGACTTTTAGTGGTACAGGAGTGGAATTCTCATAAGCAAGTTCAGTTAGGGTAGGCAAGTTTTAATCCTAGAGTTAGGGTAGACATCTGGATTCATGGAAAATCCACAGAAGTGTCAGATGGACAGATGAACAGACTGACGACTCAAATGAAAATACCTCCAGCTGTGTCTGACATGATGGAGACATAAAAAAAAAGACTGCAGTTTCATTATCAAAGGACCATTTAAAGAAGCCGATCATACAGTATATTTTACCACCACACATACAGTTAATATTTGGATCAGTCTTTATTTTCACGTCTCATCACATTAACTGAACTCACTCATACAGAGGTTTACACAACCTCTGAGTCTGTTCCTCTGCTGATGCTTTGCTCTCCTCATTTACAGTATGTCACTCCTGTAGAGAGGGGAAGTGTGTGTTTGTGTGTAGCACCAAGACGTCTTTGTGAGTGTGGTAACCAGGCCCTTTCCAAATCACAGAGGAGCTTCAGTTTCAGAGCCTTCATGCTGCTGACTCAGCGGTGTGAATGGAGGAAACCTCCCAACATGCTGACAGAATCCCAGTAGAGGTGAAATTGGTCCTTCTAACTGAAAATACCATTAAAATGGACTACCTTCCTTGATTCAGATGCACATGAAAGTATGCACAGCCCCCAGAAAATGAAGCAGCAGCTCCTTAGAGTCCATTTAAAGCCTGCCTTTACTGGAGACTGCAGATAGCTGTTACAACCTGTAGACACGACAGTGGTTGTATTCTGATAAGACAGATTGTCTTCAGTCTCACACCCGGTAAAAATCCTTTGCAGTTGAAAGCAAAGTTAAAACATGAAGTGTTAAATATGTTTTCCCTCTTCCATAAAAACACCTGAGCTGCCTGAGCTAGTATATGATGCCCAATCAGTTTTAAGCAGTTAAGATTTTCTTCACTGTTTTTTAAATTTTCTTTACCTGTTTGTCAAACTTGAGCAGTGGATCTAAAGTTATCCCAAGAACTTTAATTCATTTACCTCCTTTATTTCCTCATTCTTTATCTTAATGGTAAAACCATCAGATGAGCACTATTTCCTGATAGACTAACACATTGAAACTGCTCTGTTTAGATTGAGGATCAGGTGATAAGGTTCACCTAAGGTGACTGAACAGCAGCATGAAGTTGGAAACCAGCCTCTGGACAAGTTTTTGGCAAATCATTTATGAATAAAATGAACAGCAAGTGGCCCAAAATGAACCCCTTGGGGAACACCCATCGTGTTTTTTTAGTAGAGATGATTTATGCTGATCAGATTTCACAGCTCTCTGTTCTGGAGATAAGATTTAAACCAGTGAACTGAACGTTTGGAAAAATTAAAGTGTCAACTTGAAAAGAAGAAGCATACTGACTGACAGTGTCAAATGCCCTTTTCAAGCCAAGAAAACAATGCCCCCACCACATTACTGTGTCAAGAGACTGTTTTATGTTTCAGCCATGACAATATTTTTGGTCTCTGTTGAGTATTTTGATCAAAAACAAACTGTCGAGAATTCAGGAATTGTTTTGCCTCCAGAATATCAATGATCTGTGCAAACACAACTTTTTTCCTACCTTTAGGGAGAATAGAGACAGGGCAGTTATTGCTGACCAAAGCCCTGTCACCCATTTTAAAGATTGGTGTGACAACAGCTGTTGACCAGTTATTAGGAAATGTGTTTGTTCTGATTGATAAGTTGATGAGGTTGGTCAGAGGTGAAACAAGTATAGAGCTTTACTTCTTCATAAATTGAGCATCCAAATTGTAAATGTGCTTTACCTCTGGGACCTGGACCCACCCCTGGACTCTAACTGTCTGCCACTTGTATTCCTTCCATAGATTTATAACCACGTTATAACACGTGTTTACACACACCCAATCCTAATTATGACTTTATCCTGTTTTTCTTCTTTTGATCCTCCCATTTCTCCTCTTACCCCGTGTCTTGTTTCAGACTTCACATTAGTCATATCCCTCCTGTACAAAGTTAAGTTGTCTTTATCCTTTTTCAGTAAAGTTTCTGTCTGTTGGCTCTCTAGGTGTTCAGGATGATGAAAATATCAAACAGATGCTGCAGGGCTCCAGTATGATCAAGGTAATAACACTTATGAACTTTAAACTGTGAGATGTTCGAGAAGTTTTCTTTTTGATGGATGTATGCATTACTACACATAAAGGTGCGTTCACCTCGATGGCAGAAGAGACGGACTCTGAAGCTGCTGGAAGATGGTGTCACCGTCTGGTGTCAGTCCCACAAAACCTCCAGCAGAGCCAAAGAGCAACAGTCTTGTAAGTAGGATTATTCCACACAGTACAATAAAGTTAATCCATGAGAAATTCAGTTTGGCTGGGAAAGCTGAATTCTTACAAGGATTCAACCCGAAAAATACACACAGCTTTATGTTCCACATCATCAGATAATGCAAAATAATTGTTGATGTAGATGTACTCAAACTTGTAAAGCACTTTTCTAGTCTGACCACTTAAAGCGCTTTTACACTGCTGTGCTCAGGTATTCATTTACACCATTCACTCTCAGTTACTCACATTTTATAATTTACTCACTGATGGTACTGTGTTGTCCACCAGTATTAAATAACATATCCACACCCTTTCAAACCCATTTACACACCAATGATGCAGCAATGAGGGCAACCTGGGGCTAAGCTTTTTGCACACATTGACATGTGACTGCCCGAGTTGAGGTTAAACCCTCAAACTTCTGATTAATGATACAGCATACTATCAGACTAAGCCAATGACACTCCAGTTAGACATTAGAGATTAGGCAGTACTGACACTTCTCTCCTTGTTCTACCCAGAGTCCAATCAGAACAAGCTACTTTTTTGTATGTCAAATTTGAACAGCCTTATCTAAACAAAGCACTTGTCCAAATGGTTTGCTCAATAAAACAATCAATGTCACCCATTTGTTTCAGAAGAGGTTTAGAACCCAAAGAATAACCTTACGAAGAAGCTGGTTTCTCCATGTCTGTCATCAGGAGGATCCATGTGCAAAGCTTCATGCAGTTATAGTTTTTCTGATCAGACCAATCATAGTCCTTCGAGGAAGGTAGCTAGCATAGCCAAAAGTGAAAAGTGACATACAAGCCTGCAAATAATGGAGGCTTGTAGAGGCTAGTATGGATGCATCTCTAGCATTAGCTTTATCAGAACTTGACCACATTTAGGCCCTGATACTAAAATGTATTAATCTCCATTTGGGGCATTCATTACATCATCGTCAGACTCATCATACATCACTGCCACATTCTGTTGAGTGCAGACAAAATGGAGGATAAACATTGTGAAAAAACATCTGTAGGGCCATAATTTCCTGGCACACCCTGCGCAGTGGTAATTTTGTCCGGCGCACAGCCAATTTGGCAATTTGGTAGACCAGCTGCGCCGAGATGGGTGTGGCGGCTCACTAGGGGGAGGTGTCGACAGATTCAGCTTAGCGCAGTGACAATTTCGTGCCAAAAAAACGCGCGGAAGGTGCGCTGAAAGCTCGCCAGCTCCAACCTGGTCTATTCTCGGCGCAGGCAAGGTGCACCCGGTACAGTAGTAAATTGGCTGACAGGCGCACAGTGCACACATGTCACCAAAACCTCACAGGCAGGTGTCCACAGTGTCAGGCACATTTCAATGCAATAAACAATCACAACAACCACTATTTAATGTAACCGTCTGAACCAGCACATACATTTGTATCTGTATTAATTGTCCCGTCACATCTGATGTCAGATCAGAGACGTTTGTCATAATGGAAACTCAACCTGACGGCAGCTGGAAGAGTGACACAAACTAACGAGTTCACATCTCTCAGCCAACCACAAACAGCCACATCATCCGATACGGAGTATCTGGCTTCTCTCATCTCATGAAATTCAAAAGAAAAGAAAAAAGAGAGAGACACTCGCTGAATCAATGTAGGTCACTCGGTGTCTTAAGGATTTACCTGTGATTGCCCATATTTCTCTGTTTTAATCTTTATTCTTAACGTGATCTAAAAAGATGGAGTATGTTATTGCAAGGAGGATGAGGAGGGGATTTCGGGAGAGAGTATTTCCCCTAAGGTTCTGCTATTTGGCGATGACAGACCAGGAATGCAGGTGGATCACAAGCATGATGAATGAATTAGCCTGCTGCTGTGTTTAAATGTAATTATCACTTAATTTTGTACTCCTATTATGACACAGGAACAGATTACATCTGTCCGCGAGGTGGCCCCTGCGCTCTCCCAGTTGCTGTAAAAGTGACAGCGGCTCTGACCTTCTTCACCAGTGAAATTGTCACTGTGCCTCGCCTGCGGCGCATTTAAAGGCGATGATTGGTGAAGATTACACTCGGCTGTGTTAAACCCACTCACGCCTTCTCTTCTCCCTTTCTGCACGAAACTTGCACAATGCCCTGGACACACCCTGTTGACGCGGTGTAGGGCAGGTGCGCCCCGCCTGTGCCTGGTCTACGAAATTAGAGCCCCTAAACTCTAATCTTAAGGCTATTAACCCCCATTTGTTTAACTTCACTTATCATAGCATACAAGGAGGCAGGGAACCAGTTCTGATTGTTTGGTGTTTAAGGTTAACTTCAAGCTCGTTAAATTGAAAACGTGTCAAGTCAAACTTGATTGATCAATCCAATACATTGGCACCTCTCTCTGTAACAGTGCTCTCTTTCTCTCTCTTTTGACTAGCAACAGGTCTTGTCTAAGACACAGCTGAAAATCCACATTTCTTAAAGCTGCAGCATCTTTTGATCATATTAAAATATAAAATGACAGAGATCATGTGTGGCACCTTTTTCAACACACTGATCCCAAATCTTTAGCAAGTAAACAGGACCTTTCCAAGTTATGTCCTCGCTTGTCCTTGGAGAGTCCATTTATGAGGGCCTTTCCCTGAATATTTCACTCTGGAAATCTTAAAATAAGTTTTAAAACCCTTTGAAGGGTCTCTGTAAGGGCCCTACCCAGAGGTTGAGAACCCTCTCAGAGAGATGATTAAAAACTTGTGGACATTTCCTTTAACATTAAAACAGCACAGAGCTCTTTCAGGGCGTGCAGGATGAAACATGGATCTATTTCTGCCAGCTAAAGCACCACTTAACTATCCTGTTCAGAGATACACTGACACACACACACTGTCCCTGTCCCCCACTATCACACACACACCACTCTCTGATTATAGAGTTAATCTATTTTCAGCCTGACGGGGCCCACAGTCCTGCTGCAGTTCAAACATCCAGATTATAGGACATTATGTGGTGGTGGGAGTTGGTCCTCAGTCTGTGGTTTGGTGCTGTGTAGTTACCATAAGACTGAACCACACGGTTAGCCTCCCTGTACAGTACAAGCCCTCTAATCACCACAGAACTACATCTGCTTACAGCATGATGTGGCAGAGTGTGTTTGGAGAGCAGGAGTGTGTAACAGCATCTTCAAACTTAAACAGATTTCCAAGAAAAAGTTATTTTCTATTGTCCTGTTTCATATCTGAATTATCTTAACTTTACTCTTTTGTGCTCCGAAAATTATATAGCTTTACATTGGGGGTTAAGAGGTGTAGACATCACAATTTAAAACACAAAGGGACCTGGCATCTTGGTGAAGAGGCAGGAGATGGGGCGTCTCAAGTAGTTGAACTCAAAGGAAATGAAATTATAAATACATAGGAAGTAAAAGACAAACACTTGTGTCCATGTAAGGAAAGCACTTGCAGAGAGGTTGATCAATTTTTGTAAATGTGTTTCTGCTCTACAAATAGACCACCCCCTCCTCATAAATGATCTAATTATTTCTAATTGTAACCAGGTTATAACAAACAGTGCAGCACTTTAATCACTGTGATGAGTTTCCAATCCAGTGTGTCCTCACACACCACCTCTACAAACATTCAGTGTGGACTTCAGTTTTCAGGACGAGAAACTAACAGTTCCTGAAATTTGTTCCTGTCTTTGACCAAACCAACCTGTATGTGTTGATGTTCTGCCGTGTCAGTGTGTGTGAGGACAGACACAGAGAATACAGTGCAATAAACTAAAGCTTTATGTACAGCAGCAGGAATAGTGGTGGTGTCACAAATATTTACTGTACACTCTCTCAGAAAAACAATATTGTTTTAAAGGACATAAGTGAACAGAGACGGTATTATAGTATCTCACAGGAACATTCAATACAAATATATACACTGGTAAATTAACCTTTTTAAAGCTCAAAATGACACCACTGTGCCCACACTGGCTCATCTGTTCTCACACAGATGAGACTCCGGGGCTTTGCCTTGTCTGTCACCAGAGGTTCTCTCCATTCATTTTACACTGAATAGTTTGTGCCAGAGATTTTTCTTATTTACTTATTATTAATTATTTGCTTTCCTCTGTCCGGAGTCCAGGAAAGACTGAAAATAATTGAATAATTGCATCTTACTTACACCCTGCTGTTGGGGTACCAACATCCAACCCTAAAGAGTAGAGTAAGTCATGTTGTGGCTCCTAAGGTATCCCTGCATCGGGGGTGCCAGGGGGTGGGGAGTAGGATTATTGGGGCCTGTGATTGACAGGGGGCCTAAAAATATTTTTGAAATAGTCATGTTTTTTTTCCATAGATAATAAACTTACAGAGGCTGCAAAGCAAAGACTTTCTTCTCATCATGCTGGTAAATGCAGCAGTTTCTTTGTCTTGTTTCAGTCACGCAGATAGCCCGGGGCTCAGGGCTGCATGATGGTGGAGCAGGTAGTGCTAGTGCCCCTCAGTATCAAGGTTGCTGACACCCCAGTCAGGTTGGACCTTTGGATTGTTTTGTGGAGTTTGCAATGGGTTTTCTGTTGGTACTTGTGTTTCCTCCCACAGTCCTAAAAACATGATCTTCAGGTTATTTGGTGGCTCCACACTGCCCTTTTTGTCTGTCTCTATAGGCTATATATTAGCCCTGTGATTGGCTGGCAACCAGTCCAGGGCCTAATGTTAGCTGGAATAGGCTCCAGCACCCCATGATCCCAAAAGGATAAGCGAATAATGGATGGATTTAAGATGATATAAAACTGCCCTGAGGCCAAAAGCTTACGTTGAATTAATATATTATTGATGGAAATTTGTTTTTCACTCTAAATCTTTATTGCTCTTTATTAATCAGAACAACTATCTGCAATAACTTGTTTACATCTCAAGAGATGCATGACAGTGTTTGGGTAAGACTGGATTACCAGAGTGCATGCATTGATCTTTTAAAAAAAAAAAAAAAAAACAGAAAGCAAGAAAAGAGGGGCAAAAAGCAGGAGCCCCGATATCACCCTGTCAACGATAGCAGCCTCTGTACAAGGTGCACATGGACATGACTGCTAGGTTATTGGCACCTCCACAAAGCAGTCTTTATGTACAAAATATTCTTACTTAACTTATTAAATAGTTGAGTACTCAACTTATTAAATAGTTCTTTGCATAATGGAGGCATGTTTAAGCAACTGTGCAGTTTTGGCTGTGTTGGTGAGGCCCAGATAGATATATTTAAATAAATTCTGATGGGGTCCCTGTCCTGCGTACTATGTAAAGTGAAGCCAGTTCTAATCAATGAAGGCAAATAAGTCACAAAGCTGAGAACCTAATGATAGCATGGCCGCATTTTTCCTTGAGCTGAGTCAGCATTTCAATTTAGTCAGTACCTTTAAGATTATTTGCCGATTTTTATTTTACTTCTCCATTGAAGACATTTTTATGAAAAAATGAAGGAGAAAAGCTATCAAAATGTTACAGCTGGCCTCCTAGCTCAAGGCTAGTGGCCCCATTCATTTGTATTACAAGCAGCTTCATTTCTCCATAGAATGCAGGAAGAGACAGGCCAAGACACTAGTCCTGATTCTTTCAACTGCTATTTCTCCCTCAGTTTGCCATTGATGTGCATATTAAGAAAACATTGATTTATCAAATAAATCGTGTGAAGTGCTGGTAAGTTCAAAGTGCATTCAATATTGTATCTATCAACCCAGTATGGAGATTAATTTAAAAAAACTAGAAAAGCACTCAGAGAGCACAGACCTCCGCCAAGCAGCTCAGCTCCACCCATAAATTGTGATTTCCACCCAACATCATAGTCATACATTTATTTTATACGCACATTGTGGAATGAAAAATATCGATCTGCAAGAAGTGTGATTATTGTTGATATAATTATCATCCAGTAGAGTGACCTAGTCAGTAGTGGGTCTTGTAACTTGTTGACTGAACCAGTTTGCTGCTGCTTGTACAGATGTTGGTGTTGTGCGCGCTGTGGCACTTCCAGTGGCCAATGTCTCCAGCCTGTTGGTCGGAGCAAAACCACGGCGCTTCAGTGCGCAGCACGTTCGCTCTATGTGGAAATTGGGGATTAGGGTTTCACACTCACACAGACACACACACACACAGACTTCTGCTATGACAGACTATTTCCGTATTGACATTATTAGAAGAACAGCACCAGCCTTTCTCCATTGGCAAAACTTCCTCCTCTCCGCTGTTTCTGTGAGCAGAATTCTGCAGGCACAGCTTTCAGTGCTGATTGGCTGATCAGCATGCTCTGCGTTTAACCAGAGCTTGTAACCAATCAGATGGTGCTGTGGGAGGGACAAAGTAGAGAGAGCAGATGGAGCGGCATGGAGAACTCCTCCCCTGGCATTGCAAGGGAAGCTGGGAAATGTAGTGACATAGGCTTGAAAAGTTGGACATCAGTTTGCAAATAAACTACAATTCCCATAATGCCGTAAATGGTTGAGATTTGCCGTTATAAACTTTAATGTTTTTTTGTGATGTCAATCTGGATCAGAGCTGCACCAAAATGAATTGGCTTCTTCCTTGGACCAAACCACACCTCTGGTAAAATATTCATGTAAATCCATCCAGTAGTTTTTGCGTAATCTTGGTAACAGACAAACAGACAAACAAACCAACAAACAAACAGACCAACCCAAAAACATAACCCCCTTGGCGGGGGTAATAAACAGTCTCTAACTTCATAACCTGATAAATACTTTAGTCCTAACACATTTATTTATCACCTCAAACTCTCTTTCCCCCTCAGTCTCTGTCATGGAGGTGGAGTGTGTTCGTGAAGGCTGTCAGTCTGAGACGTTGAGGCCGATGCTTGGCTCAGTTCCAGAGAGCCGCTGTTTGACGGTGGTTTTCAAAGGGCCCCGTAAGAGCCTGGATCTCCTCTGTCAGAGCCCGGAGGAGGCTCAGCACTGGGCTCGTGGCATCAGAACGCTGCAGGGGAGGGTGGAGAACATGACACAGAAGGAGAAACTCGACCAATATCCTTACAGCAGTGAATATTTGTACATAAGAATGGTAAAACTGTATTTGCTGTGTCTTGAAAATGACAGGCTGTTGTAGGCAAGACTTTATTTTATATTCCAGAAGATGGATGATGTCACACTTTCCATCTTCAGTGGTCATTTCATTTTTGGCAACTTTGATTAAAAGAATAGTCAACAAAGACATGCAATAGCAGTGAATACAGCCTGTCATTAAGATGTTCTTCTGGTACAACGAGAGGTTCTTCACATGTCATGTTATCCATTGTCTTTACTTACTTAACTGTTTTGGTGTCACCTGGATCCATGCTTATCTGAGTCGAGCTGATCAGAATCACGATGACAAAATGAGCTATGATGAAGTCCAAACACTGCTGCAGATGATCAATATTGATTTGAATGATCAATATGCTCGAAACCTCTTCCAGGTAGAACATTCATGTCCCTAAACATCAGCACTTTGTCCAAAATTACTTTAAGTGATCTGAAATAAAATAATGCCTTGTTCTCCCTCTTTCTCTGACAGAAATGTGACAAATCAGCTGATGGTCGTCTGGATCATGGAGAGATCGAAGTTTTCTGCAGGGAGTTGTTACGCAGACCAGAGCTGGATGCTGTTTTTATACGTTATTCTTCTAATGGCTGTGTGCTCTCCACTGTGGATCTGAGGGATTTCTTCAAGGATCAGGGAGAGGACGCCTCAGTCACGCATGCACAGAGCGTCATACTCACCTATGAGCTCAATGAATGGGGTACAGTATGAAGTTAGTGAATCATTTAGGCAAGGCAAGTTTATTTCTACCTTTAGAAAATACCCACTATTGACTTGTTCCTGAGAGCACTGCCTGGGTTTTAATGATGAAATTTAGTTCAAAATAAAGAGATAGAGGGTGTGTCTATCCAGGATCTCTGTTCACACCTTTTAAGTGGCTACAGAACAGATATATCAAACAGGGGGCGGTGTGCATTAGAGGTTTTCAACTTTTGATACTTTTCTAGACCAGCTTGTTAAATTGACCTGAGCTCTGCTGTTTTCCACATTATCAGACACAGAGCACAGAGTAAACTCAGAGCTGAGAACATCAAGCCCACTCTCTTTTACTTGTTTCAGAAATATGATAGACATGAGTAGGACATGATTTTTGCTGTGTTTACGTTATTGTGAATTAGCCCTTGAAAAAGAGAAAAAGATCTGCACACCAGCAGGTGCTCCAAAGTCAAGTCAATGAGATTTATCACCACAGATGTGACATTTTGAGTCCAAGGCCTTTATCATATACTCGTTCTGATTTTGCAACTATTTTTGTGTCTGACACCCAGTATTCAGATTTTTGGATGAGTGAAAATTCTTCTGTCCCCTTCTTTATGAACATTTGCGTGTCCTTTTGCCCAGTACAGCCCAGAAGAACCAGTTCATGACACCTAATGGTTTCACCATGTACATGCTGTCCAAGGAGAACTGTGCGTTTGACCCAAATCACAGCCGAGTTTACCAGGACATGAATCGACCACTTTCACACTACTTCATCTCCTCGTCACACAACACGTACCTCACCAAGGACCAGCTGACCGGAGACAGCAGCACTGAGCCCTACATACGGTCAGAATGAGAAAAATATACTCCCATCCACTTTACTGAACCTCTGTCAATGATCTTTACTAATGTTCAGATTGTGTTTGTATTTTTTAGGACCAGTTTATCAGCAGTAGAAATAATTAAGCTAATTCCGACTTTAGAATTTAAAAAACTTCAGTTCAACAACATTCAGCAGGGGCTCTAAAAAACACTGAAAGCAGCCTTACATTTCCAAGATTTTTTATGTCAAAGCTTTCATTTAAAAGACAGAAAACCTTACGGCATGATCATCAAGAGTTCCAAGTTATTTTCTGAGAAATTATTAGTTCTCTCTTTTGTTATTTATTTAAACTTGTTTTAGGATTCTGTTGGAATAAATAAGTCTAAAGCAATTTTTATCAGTCACTTCATTACTGTCATCCTGCCAAAAAAGGGGCAGCATTTCATACATCAAGTTCAGAGGCACTAGCTAACAGATGCACGCTGCATTCGCTAAAAATATAATTAAGACCCCTCGTCTCATTACTGCAAGATCTGGTGGTACAGAAGTCAATATTACAAGGTGGGTTGGCCTAGGCTCATAGTTTGCTCTCCCACCAATCAGAAGAACACTGACAGAACAGTGTGCAGGAGCTTGCCTTTATCCCTGTTTTGGAGATTCCTCATGATTCTTTCTCAGAGCTCTAAATCATGGCTGCCGTTGTGTGGAGTTGGACTGTTGGGATGGAGATCAGGGAGAGCCGGTCATCTACCATGGACACACACTCACTTCCAAAGTGCCCTTTGTGGAGGTCATAGAGACCATCAATGAATACGCCTTCAAAGTGAGTGCAGGACATAAACTGCATTAATTTCACCTGGTACAGAAAACTTAGATTAACACAGTTTTACTCATGTGCTTTCCCCAGACTGGAGGTCAAAAGAAAACCACACAAATAGACAGAGCTAGAGAGCAAAGCTATGAGGACATTTTATTCCATTTGTATGAAGGCCCTTGACAGGAAAATAATAAAGCTGTTTCTTTAATGTCGTTACACCTGCCTGCAGGCTGTGAGTGAATTTTTTCTGAGTTCTTCCTCCTGCATTCATACACTGTCTTACACCAGTTTCCCAAGGAATTTTAACAGGGGCTCTAAAGAGAAATCCAGAGTAAAGCTCTAGTGAAAGATGTATCTGTCAGAGGAGTTTTGTGTATAAGAGCAGAAACATTTACCTGCTCAGCTCTGGTCCTGATCTTCTGCAAGCAGAGCCACAGGACTCCTAACTCAAGGAATCAGAGCGCTCTCTACTGG
The DNA here is from genome assembly GCA_037902135.1 of Cetoscarus ocellatus. Taxonomy (NCBI): domain Eukaryota; kingdom Metazoa; phylum Chordata; class Actinopteri; order Labriformes; family Labridae; genus Cetoscarus; species Cetoscarus ocellatus. Next base: position 26,047 of record JBAMNC010001768.1, on the reverse strand, counting down.
ACAAAGCACATGATGACACCATTTATATATAACCCATAGAATTCTTGTTTAGCTCAGGTGTTCCATAAAACAAGTTTTTGCATCAAAAACATATAATGATATTACTTATTCTTGGTCATGTGCAGTGATTCATAACCTGTAATAAATTACTGTAATAATAACACGCACTGAACATTTGTATTTTCCAGTAAAGTAAAAGATCCAATTACAATTTCTGAAGAAGTGAACTATATTGACTAATCAAAGTAACTTTTAGTTCTTAATGACTTCTTATCCCCTGTGAAGTGTTATCATGATGAAGTGTACAGGCAGAGACTCCGAAATGATTGAATGCAGTATGGAGGGTCAGAGGGAAAGAGTGAGCTGTACTCTTAAAGTGTTTCCCACAGTTAGAGTTTGTGTCTTTAAAGATGTAAATAAGTTATAGATAAGTTAAACCTTATTTTACACATGTTGTAGATAAGTTTACAAAGGGAAAAGTTTTAAAGAAATTAAATGTAAAGTAATTAGTTACTTCTTATTAAAAGTAACAAGCATAGTTTTTTATACTTTTTAGGTAATAATGAGTATTTCCCCTTTGGGGATCAATAAAGGATCCCCAAAGGGGATAAAGGACTATCTTAATAAGTAACTGATTACAACTTTTGAGTAACTTACCCAACACTGATAATTTTGACGATAACATCCGCTGACAAATAATTTAATCAGACTCATGTAGTCCTTTTTTCTTAACTTTGCACCATGTTTGCTCTTCCCCAGGCGTCTCCATATCCTGTGATCCTGTCTCTGGAGAACCATTGCTCTGTGGAGCAGCAGACGGTCATGGCCCGACACCTTCGGTCCATCCTAGGAGACAAACTGCTCACTAAACCCCTCAGTGGTCTGAACCCTCACAAGCTGCCTTCTCCTGAGGTGAGGAGACATCGCTGCATGACAGGATGGAAGTTTTTATCACATTTAAGTGTCTTGCCCAAGGACAAATCAACATGTGATAGCAGGAGCTGGTAGTGCGCTTTCTGTAGAGCAAACTACCAGACTAAGCCACCGATGTCCATATTGATTGTATATTTAAAGGCTTTAACAATCCTAAAACCCATTAAAATTGGCATGTGGATCACATTTGTAGCCTGTAAAAAGTTTGTGAAAAGGGGATACCCAGAGAGGTGATTTCCATCTACTGTTAGGAATCTGGTAGTTATATTAACTATATACAAACTCAAAATCAGCTTGTATCCAAACCCACACCCCATCAAACAGCCATTTACATTTCAGAAAAAAAACATGTTTTAGCAACACACAGGCTTTATACTTTAACAAGCTCCCCATGGGTTTGATTCAGTCAGTTTCAGGTTTAGTGTCATTAAAAGATTTTGCTTTTGTGAAAGGGTGTGTCCAAGGCAGGCAGTCAAATGGGATGTTTGCTTTTTATTTTTCCTTTGCAGATGCCATGAGACACTAATTGCCAAGTCTCAGAAACTCATCACTCAAACCTCCTCATATATCTGTGATGAGCTTCCATGTCGTGAAACTGTCTTAACACATTCACATTAGCCATTTTAAATACTCACTACACCAGCTACTAACAAGACGAAAACACTGTTAGAGATTTCCTTTTTTCTGTTATGCATGTAGAACATGTTAACATCTGTCTCCGTGTCAGAATGTCTGTACAGCATTCAGATTGTTTGTGCTGGATGACAGACCTCGGACCATCTGTTCCTCTGTGTCCTAATTCTCCACATTTACAGAATATTACAGCATGTGTGTGAGTTTGTGCATCCACTCATAATGTTTGCCCCAATAACCACAAAACCTTCAGGAACTGTTGCAGCAGAGTTCTCCATGGCACCCCTGGTGTCTGCATGTTATAACACTGATGTATGTAAGCTACTTCATTCTCAAATACTGTTTGGCTGTTATCTATATAACGTCCTGCTTTAGTGTGGGTCATGATGAAGAGAAAAAATATCTGAAATCTTAAAGAACATATGTCATGAACAAAGTTTTCATAATGCCCAAATATCACATGACCATGTTATGAGAGAAAAACAATAGCAATGTCAAAAGAAGATAGTTGTCACAGGAATAGTTTGAAATGAAATGTAAAATTACTGAAGTAGTGTTGTAATATTTCAAAGATAGTGGCAAAGTTTTTACAAATAGAAATTTAATTAAAAGTATACAACCCAGTATTATAAGACTTCAGTCACAATGTTACAGAAATTCAATTAAGTTGTAGTAGTTGGAGAATTGTTCCAAAACTTAAGGCTAAAGTAATCTTAACCACTTTTTTTCAGGAGTATTTTCCAAAAGTTAAGATATCTCAACTACAAGTAATGAATAATTCAAAAATTTGATTTCACAAGATGCTCCATATAATATATATGCATATCCATATGTCATATAGGCCTAATATTTAGTGTATGGGACTTAAACCTCTAATCAGAAAATAACAGACTGTGTTATATGAACAGAAAATATTGAAGTAGTGAACATTTAAAGACCTGTGTTACTAAGGTATTGTTAAAATGGTAATTTACTCTAATAATTATTTTTAAAAAACTGCATAAAGATGTGTGGATATGTGTAACTGTGTTTGTTGTGTGTGCAGGATCTGAAGGGTAAAATCCTGGTGAAAGGTAAAAAGGAGCATGCTGTGGAGGAGGGAGCATACAGTTCCTCAGAGTTCAGCTCCTCAGATGAGGAGGCAAGCCGGTCTGAAGGGAAATCTTGGTCAAAGAAAGAAGACAAGAAGGTAAGACTCTTTCACTTTGCCCTTATCAATGCCAGCTAGTCAACAGATGGCACCAAAGCATTGCCTCACAGCTTCGCAAAAGGAGGGGGGCAGACCCTCAGTCATTTCACTGAAAAAAAACATGTTTGAAACATAAATTTTTATACTTTTAATAAAACTGACAGTGTGATAAAGCATTTAAGAATAATGGGATTTTAAATGTATTTTTTTAAATGTATTTGGTGCTTGTTTTTGCTCCCATCCCCAGCCTGACACACCAGATAGAGAATTCAACATATACTATACAGAATATGTTTCAGACACATTCAGCTTCACTGCATGCCACAGAAATGCTGCAGTCCAGGTCATCTGTTCAGTCTCATTACAAGATTTGCATTGCTCCTTACCTTTCTTGTTCAGAGATAAATCGAATAATCAGGCACACAGGGTCACAGAATCAGAGCACAGCCTTCATTTTGTTACGCACCCGTCTTGGGGGAAGGTGCCTAACATATTTGAAAGGGAAAAGGGGAAAAAAGAAAATCACTCTCAGTCTCCAAATCACCAAATAAACCAAACGATGGTCGAAATTTTCACAATTTATTTACAACAAACAAAAAACAAGCCAAAGGCAAAAAGGTATGTACAAAAAAAAAACTTAAAAAGCCGAGATCTTAAGCAAAAAAAAAGGGTACAAAAACAAAAGGCCGCAAAGGCGGGCACACAAAATAAGGAATTACCTGAAACCACAAATGAACTAACGAAGACTAGAAAAACAACTAAGAACTACCAATTAACAGTTACACAATTAACCAAGTTTATCAAGTTTGGAGGCCGACAGTGACGTTGAGCTGCTGCTGTCAGAAAAGACGCCAACCTCCATCTCCTGACTGAGGCTGTTTGAATTGGACGCCGTTCTTCTGGGGCCAATAGCAGGGCCGCTTCTCCCTCAGCCAATCCAGCACCTCAGCCAATCACGCCCGGCCACCTGAGTACTGCTGCGAAGATCCTCCTGTGGAGAAGAGCACTCAAACATACATACATAACAATATGCGGCCAGGGCCGTAACAATTTGAAAATAATCAGAGGAGCTGAACAGATTCTTAAAACAAAGCATCAATCTATAAATCATAATTCCTCAGAGTTTAAGGAATATTCACCTGAATATGAGTGTAAATGATGTTGGATGTTAAATAAAATTGCATTGTTTCCTCTGTTAAAATTGTCATGATGATTTGGTTATTCTTGTAATGGTACTTTTCATCATGAGTTGTCTGGCTAAGAAGCTACTAAAGACAGTTTTGAACCCCCCCGTTGCCACTGCCATAATCACACACCCGCTGTGACGATCTGAATCCATGCAGCCAATGATCTGTTTAAAGGTTTGATGTATATCTGGGCATGTTTTGTTTTTACATTTTCAGCCGGTTGTGTCCAAACTGAGTCCTGAGCTGTCGGAGCTGGTGATCTACACCCGAAGTGTTCCCTTCAAAACCTTCGATCAAGCAGCCAAAAACCCATCCACAGACATGTCATCCTTCTCTGAGAGTGAAGCACTCAGGCTTGTCAAAGACTCAGGTATGACATGGGAATGCAACGTGGTTTATTGTTTCCTGCACACAACCCTTAGTGGAAGAAAATGAAACTAGGAATAGGTTAAGTATCAGTTTAAGGGGACTCTCAGTCGAAACTGTGACAACAAATGATAAATATAGAGTCTACAGTCTAATGAGAAAGAAAGTATATTTAAAAGTGTTCCAGTTTGTACTAACCTGACACGCCAGATGGGCAGTTCCATATATCCGCCATGGAAGTATTTCACTAATCCATCTGGAAAGAGCCATTCGAAAATGTTTTCAGAGGCTGAACCTTCAGAAACAACAGCAGCTTGTGACTGGACGATCATTCGGCTTGTCACTCTCATCACAGACATATCAAGCCATGCTGCAACGCATGACTTAGCAGCTCGCGCAGTTGTTAGCCGTTAGCTTAAACCTCCTTAAACTACCGTCTTACATTAAATAATACCACACAGATGTATCATTTAACTCTTATATGTGGCATGAACCTCGTCAAAGACAATCCCTACCAAGTTTTCCTGTTAAACTTCTGAGGAGAGCAGATTTCATCAGGTATCACTGAGTAACCATGACGACCACAGACTAACCGGCATGTCCGCGTTCCCTCTCTCGTTTCCCAGCAGTGATCCCCGGTCAGGAGAAGAGCAAAAACATGATTTCTTGTAAGACAAGCTTCAAGTGACGTTCTTTCCTCCTCTTTCAAAGAATAAATTGAGTCCATTTCTGATTAAAAAAAAAATGCAGATGTTGAGACCGCTTCAGAAGCCACCATTGTGACATGCAGTCACTTCCTGTTGTCGTCACGTCCGCAGCTCCCGCCTCTCTTCCCTGATTGGGCTGTTAAGCATTTAGCCAAATGAAGTCGTTGGACAATGGAAGTTGGCAAGACAGACATGCAGGATTTCAGACAGTGAATCAGGCAGGTCCGTCTGCTCTGCAAGGCTACTTGTACTGAAAGCTACTTACAATATTTTCTGGATTGCTTTCAATGCCAGTTGGTCCTGGAGCATTATGAGTGCAGGCCAGGGGGACCAGGGAGAGGGTAAAGTCGTGCTTTGACACCTAATGAGGCGACTGGGTTTTGTGAATTCCCCTTTTGCCTAATGTGAGAACCTGCGTACAAATTTTACAATGTTTTTGCATGTTCAAATGTACCCTAAAAGTCCATTTTATTGGTAATTTCTTTATACTGAAATTACACTTTTGTGCCATTCAGACAGAGTGAAGGAGTTTGTGGCTTGTAATTCTTAGATTGGATTAGATTAGACAGAACTTTATTTATCCCTTAGGAAGGTTCCTTCAGGGAAATTGAGGTTTCAGTAGCATTGTATTGTACAATTCACCTACCTCTCTTCTTACCCTGATGTGCACATCACTCTGGAACAGGGTAAATCTGGACTCATTAGACCACATGACCTTCTTCTAGGACAGTTCTTGATCCAATTTTAGTAGTTTCTGCAATCTCCTTAGATGTTTTTCTCTGCTTGATGCATGACAATGATTTGACCCTTCTTAAACAGACTAACATCTTTTCCACGACCACAGGATGTGTCTTTCCACATGGTTGTTTAAGAAATGAGAAGCTACTCATTGCATCAGCCGGGGTTAAATAACTTGTTGCCAGCTGAAAGATAATCACACGTGCAGTAATTATCCAACAGGAGGCTCGTACCTATTTGCTGAGGTAAATCCAGGTGGCGACTTTTTTTTTGGCCAGGCAGTGTATAAGGTATAAAAGAACACAGGATATCAAAAAGTAAAAAGCAATAAGCAGATATAAAATCTATATATTTGTATATTAACATTAATAAATCTAAATCATAAATAATAAAAATAAAATTAAATAATATATAAAATAAATATAAATAAAAATAAAATATCATATCATATGGCTACTGGCTGGCTACTACTACAACTGCTACTACTGCTCCTTCCTGTCCTCTGTCTTCCTGTTACTCCTCCTCCCCCCAGTGAGGAGCTGTACAGTCTGATGGTCTGAGGGACAAAGGAGTTTCTCAGTCTGTTGGTCCTGACCTTGAAGGAGCAGTCTGGGCTGAACAGGCTCCTCTGGTTGCCGATGACGGGGTGCAGAGGGTGACTGGCATTGTCCAAAATGTCCAGCAGTTTGTCCAGTGTCCTCTTCTCTGCCTCCGTCAGCAGAGAGTCCAGCTCCATGTCGACCACAGAGCCGGCCTGCCTGATCAGTTTCTCTATCCCTACCTGTACAGGTGGTCGGTGTAGATTGTCCAGTCCAGTTTGCTGTCCAGCCACAGGCCGATTTACTTGTAGGAGTCCACAGCCTCCACCTCAGCTTGCATGCTTTTTTCACAACACATTCTAGTATTAGATAAACATTAACGCAGATTTATGACTATTTGTCTGCACAGTCATTGTTCCTTTTAAAGAAAAACCCACAATGATCACTGAAATTACTTAAAACTGACAAAAGTAATAATAAATAAAAATTTACTGAAAATTAACTAATGAAAATTAGACATTGCTTTTGAATTGTAGTTCAACAGAATCATTTTAAAAAACAAAATAATGGGACTTCTGGTAAGATGGCGCATAGGTATTACCTCTCCAGAGTCGGGAACGATAAACCCCCTTCAAAAGAAATAACTCAAATGAAAGAGTGAGTAATGAGTGGGGGGAGGAGACGAAACAGACGTTACAACAACAAAAAGCAGAACAACGTCGAAGGGAAAGATGCTCTGGAAGAAATCAGCGAGCAAGAGGCTAACGAGCAAGAGGCTAAAAAACACGAAGAAAGTGCAGTGTGGAAAATGGACGGACAGGAGCACACAGAGACTCTGAAAACTGTGTTTGCCTCCATTAGCAATGATATCAAAGAGCTCAAACAAGACATATGACATGAATTAGCCATGTTTAAAGAGGAACTGAAGAGAGAGATGAAGGAAGAGATGGCTAATCTCCGACAAGAGATAGACCGCAAGCTAGCTGAAGATAGCAATGAAATACAGGGGCAACAGGTGAGCATCACGGAGGCCCAAACACGTATTTCAGAGTTGGAGGAGTGGAAGGATGGAAACAGATGACTTGTTGACCGAGATGTGGGACCATACTCGCCAGATGCAGCGGAAAATAACGGACCTCGAGGGGAGAGCAAGGAGAAATAATATAAGAGTTTTTGGCCTACCGGAGGATACGGAAGGGAGCTCTGCGGCTAGATATATGGAACAACTCTTGATTACCGAGCTCGGGCTACCGGACGGCACTGAGCTCCAGATTCAGCGAGCACACAGAGCCCTCGCACAAAAACCGACACCAGGCGCTCCCCCCAGATCAATAGTGATGAACTTTCTACAGTTTGAAACTAAAGAGATGATTCTGAAGAAAACATGGCAGAAAAAGGTACTTGTCGGAGAAAAACAAATATTCTTTGACCATGATCATCTAAAAGAAATAGTACAGAAACCAAAGTCATACATAGGCATTAAAAAACAGTTGAAAGAAAAAGGAATACGTTTCCAGACAAAATACGGTTACATTGGAACAACGGAGTTAAGACGTACGAGAGCGCCGGGGAGGCTGTACGGGACATGCGGGAGAGAGGCTACGTAGTGGATGAACCGAGCGGGAACAGAGAAGCTGTGGCGGGGAAAGTGAGGAGACGGGAGCCGTCCGAGTGGCAACGAGTGACGGGAAACAAACAGAGGATGGAAACAGTACTCCGTGCCAGGGAAAAGCTTCAAAGTTACCAGCTAAAAACATAAACTGTGTTACTAAATCGACACCGAAGACCAGGGAAAGACAGGTATAATTAAAGATTAAACGTTGCCAGACTTAGCAGTGGAAAACCAGCAGACTGCTTTAAGTTTTGTTTTTGTCTGTGAAATAATCTGCCGACCACGATAGGTCAAGATATTTACGTTGGACATGTCTAGATCCGGGAGGACATCACAAATAGGGTGTTGTACTAGATCTAGAGGGCCCTTTTTGGAGATGAGGAATAACCCTCCACCCTCCGGCGGGGAAATGGTCCTTTTTTAAGTCCCTGTTTAATGCTATAGCTATAGAAAACAGAAGGTATATTAATTTGTGGAGGAGATTTAAATGTTGTTTTGAACCATAGTTTGGAAACCACAAGCTTTAAGAAAACCAGTTAGTAGGATTTATTAAAGCATCCTTGGAGGAGATGGGGATGACAGATGTCTGCATCCCCTTGAAAAAGACTTCACACAGTATTCGGGTATACACAATGTGCATTCAAGGATAGATTATTTTTTTATAAACGCAGGTGATAGCCACAGAGTTAAGGAGTGCAAGATTGATGGGGCAGATATATCAGACCATAATCCACTCCATTTATAAATATGCTTGTATAATAGAAGACGCCAGACATTATGGAGGTTCAATTAAGGGATATTGAATAGCGAACAAAGAAAGGAAAAGATTAGAACCGAAATAAAACGATATATAGAGGAAAACAACAATGGAATAGTTGACCCAGCAATATTTTGGGATGCCATGAAGGCAGTTGTGAGAGGGAAATTAATAGCTGAAAGGTCATATTTGAAGAAAGTCAAATTAGAGTCCCAAAAAAACATGTACAGAGAGACTAAGAGAATTAGAACAGTGTCATCAAAACACAAATGATCCGAAAATTTACCAGGAAATCAAAGCGATAAGGACAAAGATAAATGACATGTTGACAGACGAAGTGGAAAAAAGAAACCGATATATGACACACAGCTATTATGAAGCAGGGGCAAGAGCCACAAAACGATTAGCTAGACATTTACGGAAACAACAAGTTAGAAATAATATACATAAAATAAGAGACCCTCACACTAACAAATTAACATACGTACCAGAGGAGATAGAGAACATATTCCAGAAACATTACGAGGAACTGTATACACAATCAGAATCAGCAGATAAAGAAATAATTGAAACATTTCTGAATTCATTAGATTTACCATCTATTGGAGATGTACAAAATGAAGCACTAACGGCAGATATTACGATAAAAGAGGTAAAAGAGGCAATTTGCAAATTAAAAAATAGTAAGTCTCCAGGCAGTGATGGATACCCTGCAGAGTGGTACAAGATGTTTAATGAAGAGATGGCACCACTGCTCTTGGCATCATTTCATTGGACTCTTAAGAACAATAAAATGCCACCTTCATGGACTGAAGCGATAATCACAATAATACCAAAACAGGGGAAGGATAAGGAACAACGTGGGAATTATAGACCTATTTCGCTACTTAATGTAGACTACAAAATATATACAACAATACTCTGTAAACGTTTAACTAATTTCATAAATGAAAAAATAGATGAAGATCAAACAGGATTTATAAAGGGGCGACAGACACATGATAATATCAGGAGGACCTTACATATCATAGATCATACACAAAATGATCTATGATAAAACAAAGTACTGTACTAGTGAGTATAGATGCTGAAAAAGCATTTGATCTAGTGAATTGGGAGTTTCTGTATAAAGCATTGAAACGATTTGGATTTAGCAGGGAATTAATTCAGTGTATAAAAACCCTGTATAAAGATCCAACTGCCAGAATTAAAGTAAACGGTAGTTTAACAGAAAAACTCAGAATACAGAGGTCAACCAGGCAAGGATGTTGTCTGTCGCCCACCCTGTTTGCTCTCTTTATAGAGCCCTTGGCACAAGCAGTTCGTCAAAACGAAGAGCTGAAAGGAGTCTGGATAAATGGTACAGAACATAAAATAGGACTTTTTGCGGACGATGTCATAACCTTTCTTGAAAATCCTACTGAAACACCCATTCTGATGAAGCAGTTAGTGAGATTTAGCCACTTGTCAGTGTATGAAATAAATATCTCAAAAGCACAGATACTTGCATTGAACTACGTACCGCCAAAAAATATTCAAGACGCATTTGCTTTTAACTGGAATTTAAAGGAAATTCATTATCTTGGCGTCAATATTACCAAAGAGGTAGACAAGCTATACAAGTCTAATTATGACAAGCTGACTCAAGAAATACGAAAAGACATTGAGAGATGGTCTACTTTACCACTGGATCTAAACTCAAGAATGGAAACCATTAAAACAAACATACAACCTTGGCTCCTATATCTATTCCAAGCTTTACCAGTAGAGGTCCCTCAGAATCAGTTTTCAATATGGGACAGGATTATATCCAGGTTCATTTAGGGAGGCAAAAAGCCTTGGATCAGATATCAAACTCTACAGCCACCAAAGGATAGAGGAGGCATGGGTTAACCAAGACCAAAAGAATATTATTATGCATCCCATTTGAGATATATTTTATGTTGGTGCAAACCGGACTATGTAGTAAAGTGGAAAGATATGGAAAGTGAGATTGGTGAATATCCGATACAGTGTGCTGTAGGAGACAGAGAAATTTATAACAAAATCATGAAATGGTTTAGACTCTATAACTTTGTTTCTCTTAATATGTGGTTCAAAATAATGAAAACTGACAAACTAAAAAACGAACTTAGTATATTAAAGTGGGTAGCATTTGATACAGGTTTCAGACCGTCCAGCATGGACAGAGGATTCAAACAGTGGCTCGGCAAAGGAATCACAGCATGGAGAGAAGGATGGGGAATTGTTAAGCTTTCAGAACATACTAGAAAAATTTAAATTGGACAAACATTATTTTTTTTAGGTATTTACAGATAAGAGGTTATTACAGGAAAGAAATTAAAAGAGATCCCTCCAAGGAAGTAAATGGTGTGATTAAGCTAATAATACAACTACATAAGGGACTTAATATTAGAATTATTTCAGCATTGTACCAATTGCTCATTCTGAACAAACACTCAACTCAGTATATCAAAGGAAAATGGGAATTAGAATCCAACATGAAAATCTCAGAGGATGACTGGTATGACATGTTGAAAATACACCAAACGTCCACCAATTCACGAACTTGGAGGGAGTTTTCTTGGAAAAATTTGATTCGTTTTTTTCATCACTCCCAAATTTAAAAGCAAACATTCCCAAAAAAGTTTGCCATGCTGGAGAGATTGTGGAGCCATGAATGCCGACCACTCACACATATTTTGGAAATGCAATAAGATTCTGATTTTTTGGAAAGCTGTACATAAGACCCTACTAGAAATATTACGATATAATATTTCTATGAGTTTTCTGTTACTTTACATGTGTCATTTTAACTCACCTGAGGGAATTGTATGAGTTAAGGACCAATACTTGGCAAAAATACTGTTGGTAGCTGCAAAAAAAATCTATTATGAGGAAGTGGGGCAAAGTGGATCCGCCAACCCAAGAACAATGGATTGAGACAGTGGAGGAAATCTACATAATGGAAAAACTGACACATCGTTTGAGATTACAGGAAACACAGATGGATGACAAGTGGGAGAAATGGACATTATACAAGACAAAATCAAACGACATTACAACAGGAAAATAAAGAGACAAATAATGGTTTGTTTCAGATGAAGAAGATGTCTGGAAGATAGACTCCAAACAGTTTCTGTTGACCCTGATTATTTGTGTTAACTTTTCTATGTTTTTCCTTTCAATATAAAGCCAACATGTTTAATAGTAGGCTATATATGTACAAAATGTTCAAATAATCAATAAAAACTAAAGTAACAAAAAATAAATAAATAAATAATGAAACTGACCTGGACAAAAATAATGGTACCCCTAGAAAAGATTGAAAATGATTTGACCATAGGGACATGTTAAACTAAGGTGTGTCCTGTAATTAGCATCACAGGTGTCTTCAAGCTTGTAATCAGTCAGTCTGCCTATTTAAAGGCTGAAAAGTAGTCACTGTGCTGTTTGGTATGGTGGTGTGGACCACACTGAACATGGACCACAGAAAGCTAAGGAGAGAGTTGTCTCAGGAGATTAGAAAGAAAATTATAGACAAGCATGTTAAAGGTAAAGGCTATAAGAGCATCTCCAAGCAGCTTGATGTTCCTGTGACTACAGCTGCACATATTATTCAGAAGTTTAAGGTCCACGGGACTGTAGCCAACCTCCCTGGACGAGGCTGCAAGAGGAAAATTGATGACAAATTGAAGAGACGGATAATACGAATGGTAACCAAAGAGCCCAGAACAACTTCCAAAGAGATTAGAGGTGAACTCCAAGGTCAAGGTACATCAGTATCAGATCACACCATCCATCACTGTTTGAGCCAAAGTGGACTTAATGGAGGACACCACTGTTGAAAGCAAATCATAAAAAAGTGAGACTGGAATTTGACAAAATGCATATTGACAAGCCACAAAGCTTCTGGGAGAATGTCCTTTGGACAGATGAGACAAAACTGGAGCTTTTTGGTAAGTCACATCAGCTCTATGTTCACAGACACAAAAATGAAGCATACAAAGAAAAGAGCACTGTACCTACTGTGAAACATGGAGGAGGCTCAGTTATGTTCTGGGGCTGCTTTGCTGCATCTGGCACAGGGTGTCTTGAATCTGTGCAGGGTACAATGAAATCTCAAGACTATCAAGGCATTCTGGAGCCAAATGTGCTGCCCAGTGTCAGAAAGCTTGGTCTCAGTCACAGGTCATGGGTCCTCCAACAGGATAATGACCCAAAACACACAGCTAAAAACACCCAAGAATGGCTCAGAACAAAACATTGGACTATTCTGAAGTGTCCTTCTATGAGCCCTGATCTAAATCCTATTGAACATTTGTGGAAGGAGCTGAAACATGCAGTCTGGAGAAGACACCCTTCAAACCTGAGACAGCTGGAGCAGTTTGCTCATGAGGAGTGGGACAAAATACCTGTGGACAGGTGCAGAAGTCTCATTGACCTGGCTCCTCTGTACTCAGCCACACGCTTTAAGGTCATTTTATCTGTGTGCATGTGTATGTGTATGTGCTGGGGTGGAGTCTGAACGGGGGAGGGGATTGATTTTAGCATGTATAGCACTTTGTGCTACATTTTTTATGTATGAAAAGTGCTTTTTAAATAAAGATTTGATTTGATTTGATTTGATTTGAGAGTTACAGACATCACCTGATTGCAGTGATCGCCTCAAAAGGTTGTACAATAAAATATGAAGTTAAGGGTACCATCATTTTTGTCCAGGCCAGTTTCATTAGTTTGTTTTTAAAATAATTCTGTTTAACCACAATTCAAAAGCAATGTTTGATTTTCATTAGTTAATTGTCAGTAAATGTTTATTTATTATTACTTTTGTCAGTTTCAAGTTATTTCAGTGACCATTGTGGGTTTTTCTTTCTTTAACAGAAGGGTAACAACAATTTTGTCCACATGTGTATATCTATAAGACGTATATCTTGGTAAGTAATACAAGACAATAACCAAATCTGGATGCTTTGGAGTTCTAGTTTTATTGCTGTTGTGTCGGAGCAGATATTAGACCTTTTCAAATATGATGAGGACAGATTTTTGATTGGCCCATGGATCTGTCGCTACCTTCAGTTCTTACTTTAGTCCACTTGTCTCTGCCCTTCTGCCTTCCTTCGCCCACACCCCAACACAGCTTTGGTGGTGGCTGTTCAACATGAGACTAGCTCCACTCCAAGATCTCCAACTGCTGAGTTTTTTTTCCTACAGTGCAGTGGTAACTGCACTGGAGGTTGGCCCAGTGCTTTGCACATGCTGGATTTATGTTTTGATATATATATTTGTATATGTATGTATATATACTGTATGTACATGTGTATTTTATACATGTATATATGCGTATATATGTTTCTATGAATGGAGACTATGTCTGCAGCCTGCTTTAACTGTAAAGTGTCTTAAGATAACACTCGTTATGAATTGACACCGTACAAGTAAAGACTAATTAAGTGGTTGATTGGCGTCTGCAACAGCTCCAAAACAAGGCTCAGTCCTTTATTTAACATTCATGTCATCTCTGCAGAGGTCCAATTTTGATGTCTCTGTCTGTTTATTGAAATAGCATTATGGTTTAATTGGAACTGAATAAGACGAATTGGACTTCTCTCGTCTTACCTCCTCAGGGATGCATTTTGTGCGTCACAACAGCCACCAGCTGAGCAGAATCTACCCATCAGGTCAACGCCTCCAGTCCTCAAACTACAACCCTCAGGAGATGTGGAATGGAGGCTGTCAGATTGGTGAGAGCGTAAACTACTCCTATGTCCCCAGCACATGCCAGCAGCACAATCAAAACAACACTTTGTTCAGAGAAAATGCTGACTGTTGTGTTTTTCTTCAGTTGCATTGAATTTCCAGACTCCTGGTGAGCAGATGGACTTAAACCATGGCCGGTTCCTGATGAACGGTCAGTGTGGATACAGCCTGAAGCCTTCCTTCATGTGCCGGCCTGACACCACCTTCAACCCAGAGAATGTGGGTGGAGGTCCAGGCCACAGACCCCTCCTGCTTACTGTGAAGGTGAGATGGTATAACTTTACAATCTAAAGAAAAGCAGGGTTAGCTGTAGGATTGAGCTCTATTCTTTTCAGACAACTGAATCATAAACTCCACATTACAGTAAAAAGGAGAAACCCCCTGGACTCAGAGTGTGTTTCAGAAACTCTTTGGAATGACATTCCCATCGTTATAGAAGAAGAGACTCTAGGGAACTCTTTGGAGATATTACAATACCTTTTGCAGCATGGTCATGTAGGCCTTAAAGGAAACACTTAAAGCATTTGATGTGCTTTTACTTTACACCTTTTACAGAAAGTAAATTAAAAATGTGAAGAAGCCCTTTTAAAGTGACACTCCACAAATAGGAAATTACCTCTTGGGCATATAGATTTTGCCTACGCCCTCTGGCAATATATAAACAAACAATGACTGAAATCTGTCATGTAAATTTCAGCACCATTCTGCAGGTGCACCTTGCTCTTAAAGGAAATGAACTCTGACACTCTAATTTGTTTGAATCATTGAACACCCCAAACCCGCCTGTTATATATCAGGCCCTGGGTCCTCCTTAGTGTTCAGGTTGTAGTTTAACTGTATCCTGACAACCCAAATCATTTTTTCATATATATTGGACAGCATAGTTGCACTGCCCCAAAGTTAGTTCAGGTTCAGGAGATTGAGTCATGTGATCAGGATTGGGCCAAGGTCTGCACTAAATAGAGGAGATGGATTTTCAAGGCTTCGTCTCTGCAGCTTAGGGCCAGCCACACTGCATTTCATTTTCTCAGAAAACTTCAATGAAGGTTTGTTATTCATGTTTTTCAGGTGATATCAGCTCAGCAGCTCCCTAAACCAGAGTGGGATAAGCCCAGCTCTATTGTGGACCCTCAGGTGTGGGTGGAGATTCATGGTGCACCCATCGACAATGACAAGAAGAAAACTCATCATGTTGACAACAATGGTGCAACAACTGCTCAAAATACCAAGAACAGTTTGTCAAAAATGCCTTTAGATTAATCATCAACCTTGGTGTTTATACAACGCTTTGTTGTTGGTTAAAAATGTAGAAGATAAACACAAGACTTTGGTGACAATTCAAGGAAATTTCAAAAAGAAAAAAATTAAATGGATTAAAAAAACAAAGTATGTTACAATTCTGAATTGAAAGTCAGCCATTTTTACTAAGACTGTAAACAGTGAACAAATCTTAGGTGTTGAGAGTTGTACAGTTCAAGGTACAAACCATCTAACATATTGTCGCTACTAGGGATGTCACGATATGAAATTTTCAGAACGATACGATACAATACGTAATTGCAATTTATATCACGATATAACAATACGATATTAATCACAGAAATCTCACACCCTTCAGGATCATATATTGCTCCCTTGACCAGTGCATCTTTTATGTTAGGCTGACTTGTTGATGATGATGCACTTGAGGAACTTGGTTTCTCCTCCTGACAGGAGAATAAAAAAGTGACATTTCAGGCTATATTTTAGCAGAACAATTTCATTTGCATATACTTTGGTTAATGTAACTTAATTTGTGGTATGTTCCTGTCTGTAACTTAAATGAAATGTTTTTTTAAATTAATTGATAATATTGTTATAACTTCTCATGTATCTATTTTATTTGCTTGTCAAATCTATTTATAACACTACAAGCCAATGCTAGTTTTAATCCTAATGAAATTCTGACTGGCATATTTAACTCAGTAAAACCTTTAATTGGGATTTTTAAAACTCACTGTAGTGAGTGAGCCTCCTCACCCCTCCTTCTGTCTCTCCCTCTCTCCTACTGTCACATGTACACATCAACATATCAAGTTTAGTGCTGTGGGAAATTATACATTCAGCACAGAGAAAAGGCAACGAAGTGGACTATAGCCAGCCTATATTTCAATAAACTGTTGAGATAGCTTCTCACATACACGTTTTTCTCTTCAGTTTGATTCATTTGATAAAATATTTTGCATTAGTGTTATAGAAATGTTATAATGTCGTATATGTGACCGCGCGTTCAGATTAGAATTTATGATCCGTTCATGAACGCATCTCGTGCTCCACAGGTGTTGCAAATACCGCTAGTAGCGGCTGCAGACCGGGCTATCTATATTTACACATTTGCTCCTCTCTTGTAATATAATAATTTTGAGGCTCTGGCTACTTCACATTTACCATAAAACCTCCAGTGACTTGTCCTCAATTTACCCGAACGTTACTTTTTTTATTTTACACAAGCGATGAGTCGAGACAGACGGAAGAGAAGGTGGAGCAGAGACGAGTGGGTCACATGGAGTTATGGACCTATTACGGACTCTTTGGATATATTTTTCGCCATCTGCATGACACGGATGTTTGTTTACTTTACCTTGGATAAAGCCATTTTGGCGTAATCTTGCGGGTGGTTCTCCCGAAGGTGGTATGCCATGTTGGACGTATTTGAACTCTTACATGGAATTTTTTTCCTGCACCTTTTGCATTCAGGCATCTCATCTGCCAAGATCTTCCCGTCGGAGTCTTTAGGGTAGCGAAAGAACTCCCATACTACCGACGTGGTTCTCTTTGTGGGGGATAAAGAGGCGGGCTGTCAGAGTTTTCCTTTTTTTTCAGCGAGTCGTTCTGTGTCTGCGCGTCGCCAAGGTATTGGCGACTTCTTTGTACATTCAAAATGATGGTTAGTTGTATTATGGGATGGATTCGCTCTCCACTGCTGTGCGAGTTTATATTTTTGTTACAAACCTAATTCAGTGCAGTCTGCCCACACACACACACACACACACACATCCACACACATGCAAAGCCTGCCTTCTGTAACATCACGTGACTATCGTGGCACGGAAAACCTTACGAATGATTACTGTGGCCATTCTCTATCGCGATATATCGTGTAACAATAT
The DNA here is from genome assembly GCA_037902135.1 of Cetoscarus ocellatus. Taxonomy (NCBI): domain Eukaryota; kingdom Metazoa; phylum Chordata; class Actinopteri; order Labriformes; family Labridae; genus Cetoscarus; species Cetoscarus ocellatus. The sequence continues at coordinate 8,477 of JBAMNC010001768.1, read as the reverse complement.
ATAGTGACATCCCTAGTCGCTACCAAAATTGCACTGCTGGATCGTAGCAGTTTGACTAGCATTAGCCAGCAGATACTAACAACAGCAAAATTACACAACTGATAGGGCCAGTGAAATGTTGTTTCCAGCTTTTCAGAATGTCCACTCTCCCATCAGGGTGAAATCAAGCCCTGAGAATGTGTTGGTGTTGCATTAGGGACCGATGATAGCCACAGGACTGAACACCATCACATAGTATTTTGTACTTCAAGAAACATAAAGAGCCCATATTGTGCTTTTTCATGTTCGGTATGCCCTCCAATGAGTTTAACATGCCTCCTTCACTTGATAGAGTTCATCTATGCACTGGGCAATAAAGTTCACAACTTTGCCCCTCCTGTCTACAGCTGCAGTAGCTGCCTACTATGGCCCCCCCCCCCCCCCCCCCCCCCCCCCCCCCCCCCACACACACACACACACACACACACACACACACACACCAAATAGTCTTACCAGTGTGATGTCCCACCCTAGCAAGCCAAATACAGAGCAGACACTGTAGAATGACTGCAGAGCTGCTGAAAACATGGCACTGAGTAGCACTGAGCTGACCAATCACCATAGAGCAACCAATCAGAGTGAGAATAGAGGCAGATTGGGGAAGGTAGGTTTTTGAACATTAGTTGTTATGAACATAATCTAGCAGTCAACAAAATTAAATATATGAACCAGAGTTAAAGAAAAATGTCACCATTTGTTGCCGTCCTCAAAGGGAGTGTAGGGGAGGAACTTGTGGCTTTAACACAAACTACGGTGGAGTCGTATGACAAAATATGGAACTAGTGTTTAATTCCCTGGGTCTGATCACTCTCTGAAGGCACATTCAATAATGAATCAGTGACATTTTAAAAGATCCTACTCAGGTAGCACAATAACACCGTTATTGTCTGTGATGACCATTAATGATTACTCTTGTCACATGATAGGGTTATTTGTGCACTTTGACAAAGACAGACTGATTAGTTGCTGGGGATATTAACTGAGAACTGCTTTCGGTTGAGAACTGGTTACAACTTGTTGAAGGCATCACTCACGTGCCCTTTATGCTTAATGATTCCCTTATCAAAACTGCCCAATTAGTTTGGCACGCAGAACAAAAGTTTCTCCCTCTAGCAAGGCACAGTCAGCACAAATGCATGCCTTACCTTAGATTGGCCTCAAAGCCCACAGAACTAAAGAAATGCAGAAAACACAGATGATGTCATAGCAACAAATAAACTGTTCTTAAGAGATCTTTTTCATCTATTTCAGGCTTTAACCCACGCTGGGACTGCACCTTTAACTTTACCATCCATGTTCCTGATCTGGCTCTGGTTCGCTTTATGGTGGAAGACTACGATTATACCTCAGCCAACGACTTCCTGGGACAGTTTACTCTGCCTTTTACAAGTCTGCGTACAGGTAGAGACAGCAGACTAAACTAAACTTCAACTAAAACAAGGAATATATCAAAGATCTGCTCTCTTTAACTCCTCTGGTTAACCTCTGCAGGTTATCGTCATGTCCGTCTATGTAAACTGGATGGCTCCAGCCTCTCACCTGCCTCAATCTTCGTCCACATTAAGATCACTCCGTGTCAGAGCAGTCCATCAAAACCATCTGCTAAATCCTCAGCCAAGTCTGTGACCAAGAAACCCTGATCTCATAAAAAGTACAGCAGCTTAAAGGAAGGAAGCCATCATGGAAATAAAACTGGAGAATGCTGCTACACCGAATAAAAAGTGGATGAAAAGGGAAGTGTTCACATGGATATCTGATTTGTTACCGATGGAGATATTCACCCAAATTACACCAAATCTACTCTCTCTCTCTCTCTCTCTCTCTCTCCATATATATCTATCTATCTATATATATATATATATATATATATATATATATATATATATATATATATATATATATATATATATATATATATATATATACATATATATATATATATATATATATATATATACACATATATGTGTGTATATATATATATATATGTATACACTACCTGGCCAAAAAAAGTCTTCACCACAAAAAGAAGGTCACACTCTAATATTTCGTTGGACCTCCTTCAGCTTTGATTACAGCACACATTTGCTGTGGCATTGTTTCGATAAGCTTCTGCAATGTCAGAAGATTTATTTCCATCCAGTGTTGCATTCATTTTTCACCAAGATCTTGTATTGATGATGGGAGAGTCTGGTCTGGACTCTGTGGTGGCCAATCCATGTGTGAAAATGATGTCTCATGCTCCCTTAACCACTCTTTCACAATCTGAGCCCCATGAATCCTGGCATTGTCATCTTGGAATATGTCCGTGCCATTAGGGAAGAAAAAATCCATTGATGGAATAACCTGGTCATTCAGTATATTCAGGTAGTCAGCTGACCTCATTCTTTGGGCCATAATGTTGCTGAACCTAGACCTGACCAACTGCAGCAGCCCCAGATCATAGCACTGCCCCCACAGGCTTGGACAGTAGGCACTAGGCATGATGGGTGCATCACTTCACCTGCCTCTCTTCTTACCCTGATGCTCCCATCACTCTGGAACAGGGTAAATCTGGACTCATCAGACCACATGACCTTCTTCCAGTCCTCCAGAGTCCAATCTTTATGCTCCCTAGCAAACTGAAGCCTTTTTTCCAGTTAGTCTTACTGATTAGTGGTTTTCTTAAGGCTACACAGCTGTTCAGTCCCAATCCCTTGAGTTCCCCTCACATTGTGTGTGTGGAAATGCTCTGACTTTCACTATTAAACATACCTCTGAGTTCTACTGTTGTTTTTCTTCGATTTGACTTGGCCAAACGTTTAAGTGATCACCAGTCACCATCATTCAGGATTTTTTTCCAGCCACATTTCTTCCTCGAAGACGATGGTTCCCCACTATCCTTCCAGTTTTTAATAATGCGTTGGACAGTTCTGAACCCAAGTTTAGTAGTTTCTGCAATCTCCTTAGATGTTTTTTTCTGCTTGATGCATGAAAATGATTTGACCCTTCTTAAACAGACTAACATCTTTTCCACGACCACAGGATGTGTCCTTCCACATGGTTGTTTAAGAAATGAGAAGCTACTCATTGCATCAGCCGGGGTTAAATAACTTGTTACCAGCTGAAAGATAATCACACGTGCAGTAATTATCCAACAGGAGGCTCGTACCTATTTGCTTAGTTAAATCCAGGTGGCGACTTTATTTTCCGCCAGGCAGTGTATATACCTAACTTTGACTGTGCCGGATCCTTGAACACTCCCCCCAAACCCTCTTTATAAAAAGTTTGATTATCAGACAGAATAATCCACAAAGTTCTCCTTTTTTCTTCATATTAAGATGCATGGCCAAATTTGTTGCACAATTTTGTCCCTAAGTTGTAAATATTTCTTTTACCAACATTATCTATCCTAGATCAGTAGTTTAGTTTATAGTTTTTTTAAAGGAAGGGTCTTGAAAATCCTGCTGGCATGTGAATACTTTGATATGGTGGTAAAATTTTTATGCATGATCAATGACAAAGAAACCTACAAAAACAAAAACAACATGTACTGTAGAAATATGTAAAAGAAAGCTGGCCGGGTTGTTCAAAAGTATTTATTATTTAAATATTCAGGATCATTATTGTTACAGTAATAGAAGGTCTATAAAAAGTTAATTTCAGAACCTTTCTAAAATATCTGAAATACTCTGTTATTACCCATTCGTTATCTAATGATAGTTATTTTTGTGTGGTGCTCTTGATGGAGGGCCAAATCTCTAATCAAGTTCAATCCATTACTTGTTTTTGAGCAAGATTCTTTAAGACGTTTTTGAATTGTGACATGTTAATGAAAAATGGATTTTTTATAATTTCATCCTGCTTTATTTTTTAATTTTAGGTTGGAATTTCTGTGGAAATAAAGCAAAGCACTTAATCAGCTTCTTGCTATTCCATTGGCCTGTCAAAGTGCTTTATAAAACATGTCATTGACCTCATTTTTACACTTTTTAAAAAGCCATTGGTAGCATTTCAGGTGTCAGTGTCTGTGAAAAGAAACTGAAACATCTGAGTGAGGATGAGACCAAGATTTATTAGATGATTCTTTTATATTGTCAAGATGATTTGTTCAGCTATGCAAAGGGAAAAAATATGATGTGCACTAGATAAATCTGCTGCCTTATTGTTTGCAAGATGTAAATATTCACAAGCTTTATCATCTCAGCCATGCTGTTTCTGGAGAGTTTTTTTTAATTTTTTTTCCCAAAACAGGATGCTTAGCCATAATATTAGCTCTATTAATAATTATTTCCCTAACTTATCAAACAGGGTTTTGTCCTGAAGGTTTGTCTATAGCTGGTTGAAAAGCCTTTTTTATATTTCCTTTGGACCCACAACTGTTTGCTTTGCACCCTGAAGGAAAATAACCCAGTTTCACTAGAGTAGTTTAAAACCATGTTCTCAGTCCATTTGACTGAAAAATGTTATAGTCCCATGTATGTTTTTATGCTTTTCTGAGGTCTCCTATTTTTATGACCTGTTAACTGTCACCAAGTGTAGTTGTGTCAGCTGACGCAAATATATTATTTCCTGATGGGAGTCTCCTGATGTTTGTGATGATTAAGGTAAAGCTGAATTCATGAACAACTTGTTGGCGTTTTGTTTTGTTAACATTGCCCTCTATCTGCTGGATATAGAGCAACACTGTGGCTGAATTCTCTGCTCTTAGAGTCATTATTGCTTTTTCCCCAGATATCACCTGAAGTTGCATTGAGTTGATACTTTTCTTAAGTACATTAAATTACATTGCTTTAAGATATGTGCTGTACGGGAAAGCCTGCTTACTGCTGATCTGAGCGACTGTGATGCAGAGACTTCGACTGTGTCAGAAACTGCTGACTACAAACTGCTACTCTGCTCAATCAGGACGTCCTGTATACTGATGACTTAGCTGACAGTTAAAATGTTATTCCATCATACTTCATAGCTCATCAAATCTTGCATTGCAATTCAAAATGTGCATTTCAAAAACATCCAAAATACAATAGCTGAGCAAGCAAGAGCAAGCATGAACTTTGACCTCTAAGTGGTACTAAAGGTCACATGTCCTGTTGTGTTTGACTATGTATATGTACTTAGGTGTCTTTTAAGTAAATACTTGATTTAAAGGTGCAGTGTGTAGAATTTGGCATTTGAGCGTCATCTATCGTTCAGATTCTAGAATGAGCCCAACCATAACCAAAACGTCACGTCGCTGAGCAACGGAAGCCTGTGACGACCAAAAGGGATCGTGAACACGGCATCATTTGCTAAAGTGACAAGGTTTCTAACCATTATTTTTATAGATTTTAGGTCAGTTGTTAGCTGCCGATTGTAGGTTTTGTAAACTTGTAGTAACACAAACAAACATTAGCGCATTAGTGCTAATCAGATCAAGCCTGATGCAGATTCAGCAAAATAAGGTAAAGAAGAGAGAGAAAGAGTGGGTACAATGTAGCGGAAAGCTGGGCCGGACGAATGAGAGTTTTGTAGTATGATTAATGGGGTATTTATTTCTACGCCCACCGATTATGAGCTTTACCTGCATTCCAGGTAGATTTCAGAACTGGCGGATAGATTCGCGTTTCGTTCTTTTTGTCCCTAAAATCCACCCGTAGACAACATGGCGGATTGTTATGTCGGCCTACATGAACGTGGCCCTCGGTAATGTTAATTTTTTGAAGCTTTTTCTAACTAAATAAAAATAAAACAACTGTTTTGTGGGGGTGATTGTACTCCTATTTTGATGGACTTTACATACAAATAGAAACATTATATCCTATATTCATTGTTTCTGTTCGGCGAAATGCTGCCAAATTCTACACACTGCACCTTTAAGCTGAAAAAAGAAATGTCAAATTTAATCTCTGTAGAGGATCAGATGCAGCTCTTTTTCCCTCCCCTTTGGTAATGTGCAGATTTGAGGGGGCACGGCTTCAGGTGGCTATGATAATGAGCTCTGCATTGATTGGCTACCCAAACAATATCTGAATGGGAGATGGAGCAGAGGTTACAGGTCACGAAGCAGACTTTCAGGACAGTCTTGGCATCTGCCTATGATGAGCAGAAAACACACATGTAGGTGGAGGCTGTATAGTTATGACATCATAAACCCCAGGAGGTGAAAATGTTGGTGTTGAGGGGGCTTTTTCTTGAGAGAGGTATAGAGCATTTTCCCCTGGACTTAGAGTTTAGTAAAAGTCCTGAAGCCTCTTCTAACGAAATTAAAAGCAAAGAAAACTGATATTGCAGGACATGGGACCTTTAAATGGTGAATATATTGCTGATATAACCATGTACTCCAAAAGTATTGTTGAACAAATAAAAAAGTATTATAGTAACTGACAATTGGTTTTGATGCTTTGCAATTGACTGGAATTTTTATCAAAACCCACTCAATGACTTGGAAGGAGACCAATAGCACTTTAGGACTGAGAAGAAACAGAAAATTATGAATAATGGAGATGCATGGTTTTACATAGAGCCAAAAGAGAGCTGATGTTTGACAGTTTGAGATTCTTGCTGCCTCTAGTATAAACCCTGGCATTTCTCTCATACACATGTCCAGACTATGAATTTTAAGCCGTCTTCATAATCAAGTATGAAAGTCTGTGGTTTTGTATGGAATTGAGGGCTTGAACATTTGAACAGACGTGTTTCTCTTTGATATCGCTCATATGTGCTGTTTTTGTCAAAGAAGGTCACATGACTTCGTAAGTGTATTTATTTTTTAATATTGCTGTTGTGTTGTTCACATATTTTGAAAAAGAGTAATGATAATTTAAAGATAATCCCACAGGTAATTTTTTGACATGAAGGACTTTTCTAATCTGTAGTTTGGATGCTAAGAAGATTTAGAGGTTGCTTTATTGTATGAATGCATGTAACAATCAAACAGCATGAGAATAACTTTGAAAAAGCTGTTAAAAGGATTTTTGTCAAAGTTGTGATTATTTGCTTTATCCGTTTGTTGTAGAAAGTGTTTTTTTAAAGCGTTTGTGGGACATTTGTCTGGAAATGACTGTCAACAATCACCGCTAGGTTTCCCACAACAACGCCAACCCACAGTCATGATCAGGACCTGTCAGTGTTTGCTGATTGTTTACTGTTTGTTTGAAGGACCAAAGTTGTATTTTTCACTGTAGTGTGATATCTAAAGTATTACTGTATGGTTTAAATTCTCTTTGATAATTATTTATTATATCTGAAGTATGTTACTGTTTGCTTTTGTGCTGCTCTCTCTTAACCTGTTCTTATTTATTCAAACAGGTAATATCTGCACTATGCTAGAATAGTAATGCAATAAACCATTCTTATAAAAGTGTCAGAGCTTTAAAAGAGACTTTGTGTTTGATTGATTAGCTAAGCCATTGCATGAAATCTGAAATGGTAAATATTTGCATAGCTTTCTTTAAAATTTGCTATCTGAATAGAGGAGGTGGATTTTCCCAGTCAGTTATATACCTAACTTTTATTTGATAGTGTTACTCCTGTACTCTTTCCAGTCATGGTTGGATTTGTCAAGCCTTTTTCTCAAAAGGGCTGGGTCCAAGCATAATTTGGTGCTCATCTGGAACTTTGTGTTATTGGAACTGAGGTCTCAATTTAAGAATTCTGAGACTGAAATCAACTTAAGATTGTCTAAACAACGTTTTTGATGAAGCACATCAAAGTAAGAGGGAACTTAGTCTCAGTATTATTACTCTCAGTATTATTATAGGTTAGGTTTCATTTTTTTTACATTTAAAGGTCACATTTTAGCTTTTTTCAACAAGGTCCCAGATGTCACCAGGAACATATCTTTGAAGTTTCTAGCCCCAAATCAGCTCAAATAATGGATTTTGGCATATAAACCCCTATGTTTCAGCCCTGCTTAGAACAGGCTGTTTGAGTGTTACTCAGAGAGCTGACTCTGAATATGCCCCTTTCAGGAGGTGGACGAGGCGTGGACGCATATATTTTCATTATAACTATTAAAAAGTGAATTTTGCATTGAATGGAATTTTTTTAACTTATTTGGTGTCCTTCAAATGAAACATTTAAAATATAAAATTCAATAAGTAGATGGTTGGTAGTCATAGTGAGAAAATGAATGTTTGATAACAAATCTTTTTTAATTAAGTGTCCTTCCTTAGGCTTACCTTCTTCCTTTATTCTTATAAAGTGGAGGATGACATACAAAGGGGAGATTTAAGTTTGAAACAATGTGATCAGCACAAAATAATAGCCTAAGAAATTGTTAGACACTAATGGAAGTGTAACACAGCAGTTCAGCTGCTATACTTCCAACTTTTATCTCACATTGCTACTTCTTAATACATATCTCTCTCTCTCTCTCTCTATATATATATATATATATGTATATATATATATGTATATGTGTATATATATGTATATGTGTGTATATATATATATATATATATATATATATATATATA
>JBAMNC010001767.1:200000-219983 GCA_037902135.1 Cetoscarus ocellatus | reverse complement strand
AAAACGTGCTCTAAAGTTCCCTCTGTGCCCTCTTGAGCATCTAAACGCATACTAAAGTGCCCTCTTGGTTGGCAAAACACACTAAACCGCCCTCTTAAGCAGAAAAAAACACACTTAACTCCAGAAGACCGTTAGGACTAAGAAATACTATGGAACATTACTGTTGCAGTGACCTATGTTGGGCCCTTTTTGGATCTATATTGAGCCAGAACTATCTCACAGAACCAGTTTGGATTTTCTGGTGCTCATATGCTGTTAAAATGGCAGGCATGAAAATCTTACCTTTCAGCCAAATTTGCCAGTTTGAAATCAAAATAGGTGACCTACGGTGTAGATCCAATGGAGGTATACCTGCAAACGTGTACGCACCTGAAGGGAGCATTGAATTGGACAACATTCACTCTACAAGCACAAGAGCATGGAAATATGAGTGTGAAGGGCCTCACATCAGCAGCGTTTTCTCTGGGAAGGTGGGGGGATACTGCTGCCTGATTGGTTTGAGAAGCATTTGGAAGCTTAAGACGTCTTGCTGATCCAAGTGGAATATAGCTAACGATAGTTTGATATTAGCTAAAGGTAATATATCACCAGAAGAATTAAAGCTTGCTGAAATAGGCATCATTTCATTGATGAATAAAATTAGCTCACACAGTAGGAGAGATAACGTAGATATCTAAACAAGCCTCCAGTGGAAAATTAATTAACGCATATCATGAGAGAAGTTATCTGTATCTTATATAGCATAACGGGACCATGTATAGATAGATACTTTATCATACATTCATACTGTCCTGTAATTCTGCTTGAATTTTCTGTCCAAATGCATCAGATTGATGAATTTAAATATGAAATATTCAACATTTTCTTACGGGAGAGCATGACCCCGGACCCCCCTAAAGGGGTTGTATCCTTCTCACCTTTTTCACCCCTGACCTGTTTTCATGCCTGAATGCACTGGAATACAGGAAATGGCATCTTCTTTATCGAAAATTTTCTAAGGGTAAGGCCCCCAGACCACTAAGGATTTATTTATTTGTTTATTTCTGTATGTTCTTCATAGTCCAACATTAAATCAACACAGTTCTTGTGGTTGTGATCTTAACTACAAACTAACTTGAGTAGTCTGTCCAGTTAGTCTGTTTTAGGGCTATATAATGTGCCAGTTGTATAACATATAAACACGTCTAAAGTGCCCTTGAAAACACGTGAAACTTAGTGGCCTCTTCAGTGGTGAGAACACGTTGTATGTGCCCTTCTTTTCCTTTTCACCCCTGCCCTTGAAAAAGTCTGTGCACGCCACTGGTCAGTGTTAATGGTCAAGCAGTGCAGTGGATTCACTTAGGCAGCAGAAGTTTAAGACACAGTGAGACAGATACCATTAATTTTCAGTGGACACTGTTGCTGTTACAATACAATGGAGATGCCGTTACAGTGAAGGGGATTCAGTTACAGAGTAATTGATTGTCAAGTCCAGTGCATGAAGATTCAATGTTGTGGCATTAGTCACAGTGCACTGGAACAGGTTTTAGGGCAGTGGAAGAAGTTACATTCCAGTGGATGGAGTTACAGTGCAGCGGATATGAGTATAGTGATTTGGAATTGGTTACAGTAAAGGGTATTCAGTTAAAGCGCAGTGAATTAAGTTACAGTGCAATACACTATAACTTTACACTGCTGGGTAACTGACTGAATCCATTTCTCTGTTTATGTGTCCACTTCACTGTAACTATATCCACTGCACAACAATTGTAATTCCTGCACTGTAACTTGATGTATTTTTATTTCTTAAAAAGGGGATCATCCCATTTAAACAGTGATGTTGACATATGACTTAAAGGTCCCATATTATGCTCCTTTTCTGCAGTTTAACATGGGTCCTTGATGTCTTCATGAATCGTTAGTAACATGCTTTGGTCCAAAAAGCCAATAAATAAAGCACAGCAGCATTGTTTCCAGGCCCACATAGCCCCTCTGTTCAGAACGGTCTGATTTAGTGGGCGGGGACCTTAATATGTTAATGAGCCACTGCTGATACGCCCAGCTCTTCCGCCTGGTCTGCCGGGGGGGGGGGGGGGGGGGGGGGGGGGGGCGGCGTCGCGTAACCATGACGACTGGGCCCTGAGAGAAAAATGGCTGCAGGACAACAAAGTGTGGTTCAGCCGTTCATGTTTGAGCCCGAGCCAGACCCCGAATATGAAGAGGCACCAGAAGAAAGTCGAGAGCCAAGGATAAACCAGGAGGTTTCTCAGAGGTCTGTATGTAAAGTTTGTTTCTTCAATGCTAACATGTAGACGAATTAAAGCTGTTCTGACGTTCTTGCTCCCCCCTCCTCCTCCGTGTGAAGTATGTAGCTCCTCGACTGTGTAGTTTGTGTTCATGCGGTGCTCACTAAAACTTAGACTGGCGTTAAATAGCGTTCAGTAAGGGATAGTGTAGAGTGAGCAGGTTACTACAGAGACATATAAACCCCGACGTGAGGCGGAATTAACTTTTATTGATATGTGACACTAAACGGGTCGTTGCTACTGATAGTGAAATAAGACCGAGGGAAGGGGACTTCTTTGTTGTTGTGAAATGTAAATAATGTCCGGGTTCTTCAGGGCCACAGTGTTTTACAGAAATAACATTACTTATGTGACTGACCCATCAGAATACAGCATTTAATAGAGCCATATAGTGCATGGCAGTAACGTGCTGCCACTGAGCAAATGTTTGTCATAACCTGTAATTCTAAGCAATTTTCTGTGAACCGTATCTTTCATGTATGCCACACAGTGGCTGTCTTAAACACCTCTTTACTTGCAATATTATTATCACACAGACCTGTGTATATTAGCATTATATTGTCTTAAACAAAAACAGGACATCACGATTGCTTAACTGTTACATCTCCTTTATGTAAAACTTCTACTGAACATCCTGTTTTCACTCTTCTCCTACAGAGGTGCTGCTGTGGCAACTGTGCAAAAACACATAGAGCTGAAAATGTCTGTTGCATAGAGATACCAAAGGTATTGTGAAAACTGAGTGCAAAATAACATTTTTGTACATTACCTTTTTGTACTATGATGTCACTTACTTACCCTTTTTAATTAACTAGGTCAGAGGAAGACTACAGGAACTCCCAGACCCACCATCCTGCATGGTGGACCATCCTGGACTCAGACCTCTATGCTTTAATGTGTTTCTTCAGTGCAAAATGCCTTCAATATTTATATATATGACTATGGGCCTTTACATCTAAGAGGAATAATGCAGAAGTATTTTGACATAAACGCTCCCATTACTGTTACACAAAATAGTACGGATTAAAAGTACATCACTGTTTCCTCCATCTTACATTTTTACAGTTTATCTTTTTTGTTCTTTACTTATTAACATAACATGTAACATAAGGAACACTGAAAACACACTAAACAGTTCATGTAAACTTTTTATTGTGAAAAATATGTTTACATATAAAAACATCAAATGTACCGACTGGTACTGCAGACAGTTTTTTAATAAAGGAGGTAAAAAAGGAAATGAAAAAAGAAAAGGAATTTTTAAACAGAAACTGTAAAACCATAATAACAAATATATAAGAAAAAAATATATATATAAAAATACTAATGAAAGTAACCCTTCAGTTCTGACAAAATCTGCACATCATGTCCAGCTGTTACAGATCCCAGGCCTACAGACCCTCTGTGAGCCGGTGTTGGAGCTTCTGGGCTGAAGAATCAGGGTGGTGCTGCCTGCCTGCGTGGAGCTGCAGATAAGAGCGGAGTTTCCTGATGCAGAAGACCAGTATGAGGGGTTCAGAGCTCTCCTTGGTTGAACCTTGACACAGAGCTGGCTATCACATCCACCTTGTCAGGTCTGTCATATTGAGCAGAGAGGTCCTCTGGGTCTGGTATTTTCTGCAGCTCCTTCAGGTATGAGGCAGGGTCCTGGAAAACCTTCTCAAAGACAAGGTCCAACGGTGCCTCTAACATAATCTGAAATGCAAGAAACAAAAATGTTTGATTACAAAAAGAAATTGCACTAAAATCAAAATAGCTCAGTTTTGTTAAACTTTTTTTCATCGTTTTTTATTTACACAATTTTCTTATTTATTATTTATTCTCAATGCCATGTTAAAAGCATTTTTATTGAAGTTTTCTTTATGTTTTCCTTTTCATGTTATGCCTATTTGCTGATGTTTTTAAATTTGTGGATTTTTAATAAAGGCATGTGCATTTTACAGAAAGTTGGCTCTGCTTTCACTGGCTTTGCTGTGCAGTCTCCAGTCTTGGATTTTGGGAAGATGACTTTAAACAGGATTCACCATCAGAAGATGTTGCCTGAGGTCGACCAGCATAGACACAAGAAAGAAAAATGTTTAACCTTTTAAAGCAAGAAAAGACAAATTATAGTCATAAAATTTTATTATTTTGTGGAGCTTAAATGTTTGTTTCACTTTGTACTGAAATAAACAAAAAAAATCCATGAAATGTAAAATACAGTTTTTGAATCTCATTAGATACATTAGGTGTTTCTGGCAACTGAAAATTCACTTGAGTACTTTTATTTTTATCATTTATCTGCTTGTATTCATATGTTTTTTTTAGATATTTGTTGATCATATTGATCAGACAGAAGTATCACAAAGTATATCAAATATGATACAACAGGCTTTCAGGGGTTAGTGTGTTTTCACTTACAAATGTCTCATTAAGTGATACATAACCAAATGTCTATGCCTATATGTTTATAGTGAATAAATCAGGAGGATAATCATCTCACAGATCTTATTTGACTGCCTCAGTTCCTCCTAACATACTAACGTGCTGTAGTGTTATGTGGCTGTAACTTTTCCTCACAGCTAAACTCCACACAGTCACACAGCTCGTATGACAGCATCCTGGGGGCATTTGTGAGTCTTTAAACTTACAAAAATCAGATTAAATTAATGTGGTCAAAACGACACTGTGGCCACAAACGCCGGTGACACTGATCACATCTGCAGATACACTGATCTGAGCCAACGATAGAGTTACATGTTATATAGTTTCCTCTGTTGTTAGTATTGATGTTTACATGACCTGCTGCAAAACGCACAGAAACACAGCCTTCACCGATCGTTTCCCTCGTCCACAGTTTTGACATAAAAATGAGTTTTGAGACCATCTGAGATAATTTACTGATTACATGCTTCAGTGAGTGCAGAGCAGTTTGCCTCGTACTCAGATCTCAATACATTTAACAGCGGACAGCACAGTAACACACAACAGGGACTTCACATTACAGTCCTGAACAAACACGACTGTAAAGTCCTGATGGATAGAAAACAGCGAAGATCGTTTCCTCCAAACATTACAGGCTAAAACAACAGGCTAACCGCAGGCTAAACTTAGCCTCCTAAGGCTAACACTGAGGGATGGATGAGAGGAGGGGGTGTATGAGGAATAATTATATTCCTCCAGCTGTTAAACTCCTCTTGACTAATGTAGGAATATCCATACATCTAAGTTTACACTGCAGGCTGTCAGAGTAACTTTAACACTGAAGAAAATCTTGAGCTCTTACATCTGGTCCACTTCCCTCTGCTGTTAGCATTAGCTCGTAGCAATAAGCTAAATAAATACCACACAGCATTAAAATACTCACATGTCCATGGTCTGAGGTTTGGTGGCAGACAGTTGGTGCTGAGCCTGGATTCAGGAAAAGTCTAGTTCCCAGTCCTGTGTTGAACTGACTGAAGTTGAAGAAGCAGTCAGTCTTGAAGTGACTGACACACATATACAGGTTTTAGCTGACTGTAGCTGCTCATTCCCTTCAGAAATAAAATTAATCCACTTGGTCCTCTGGTCCTCTGAGGCTGGTAGCCTATATGTAAAGAAATATGTGGGTGTTTACTGCCAACAACTGAGCAGTGGTAGCTTCTGAGCTTAGACATGCTGAACACAGATCTCTCACTAAGAGTGAAAACAACATGGCTGCTCTTCACAGAGGAATCTCTGCAGCAGGGTGGGAGTGGAGATACTCAGGTGGACCAATCAGATTAGTTTATGCAAATAAAATATACTGTTACGTAACAGTATATCCGCAGACTCAACAGCTCACTGAAGGACAAGATTTTACACTCATGCAGCCTACTAAATACAGCTTTTGTTATAAAAGATAACATTTTGTGGGCTGGGAGGAAGGCCAAAGACCCAAAATTGTGTTCAAAAGACTTAAAAAAGTGGATTTTGCATAATATGGGACCTTTAAAAGAATTAGATCAATCATATAAAGAGCCTCAAAGAGGTTTCAGCGATTCAAGCTTGATGGTTTCCACTGCATGGTGACACATTCCTATTTACTGTAACTATATCCACTGCACTGTAACTGCATCCACAGTATTGCAACTGTGTCCACTAGCTAGTAGACACTGCACAAACCAATTCCACTGCACTGTAACTTTATCACCTAATCTACCGCAATGTAACTGTATCCCCTGCATTGTAACTGTCCCAACTGCTCTGTAATTGCATGCACTGCCAATTGACTGAATCCTATGCCCTGTAACTGAATCCACTGCACTGGAATTGTATCCACTGCAT
Source organism: Cetoscarus ocellatus (assembly GCA_037902135.1). NCBI lineage: Eukaryota > Metazoa > Chordata > Actinopteri > Labriformes > Labridae > Cetoscarus > Cetoscarus ocellatus. The sequence continues at coordinate 213,414 of JBAMNC010001767.1, read as the reverse complement.
GGTAACCAACTCCTATGCACCGTAACTGTAGCCACTGAACTGCAACTGCATACAATACATTGCATCTTTATTTCAGCATGTGCAGTGGCTTTGGTTACAGAGCAGTGGAACCAGTTTCGGTGCAATGGATAGTTAGTGTGTAGTGGATACTGTATCCACTGCACTGCAGTTACACTGCAGTGGATACAGGCGCAATGCATTGGACTTGGTTACTGTGCTGTGAATACAATAACATTGCAGTGGATGTAGTTACAGTGCATTGGTTTCCATGCAGTTGTTTTAGTAACAGTGAGGTGGATATAGTTACAGTGCACTACAATTGGTAACCATGCAATGGATATAGTAAAAGTCTAGTGGATGCAGTTACAATGCAGTGATTACAATTATTGTGCCATGGATATAGCTACAGGGAAGTGGATGCAATAAAAGAACAATGCAGTATAGTTGAAGTGCAGTGGATTCAGTGACAGTGCAGTTTATGCCATTAGAGAGCAGTGGATGCAGTTACTGTGCAGGTTGTCAAAAAACATACTTGGATACCTAAAAAATAGATAATTGGATACTTTTTTGATATCACATTTTAAAAACGGTACAATATCATTAAATGCTATGTTAGATACCACAGAAAAAGGAAAGTTCAAAAATCTGACCCAGATTCAGTTTTTTGGCCTAATGTAGTGCACATCTTTCCCCTAGTTTGTCCATCCCTGCTGGAGACAATAAATATATCTCTATCAACAGGCTACATGCCACAGTCTTTTAAAGTAGCTGTAATCAAACCTCTCCTTAAAAAACCTAACCTCGATTCGGGAACATTAGCCAACTACAGGCCTATATCAAACCTTCCATTTATTTCAAAGATCCTGGAGAAAGTAGTGGCTAATCAGCTATGTGACTTCCTTCAAGACAACAGCCTGTTTGAGGACTTTCAGTCAGGATTTAGAGCTCATCACAGCACAGAGACTGCTCTAGTTAAAGTAACTAACGATCTACTCTCAGCTTCAGATGAGGGACTTCTCTCAGTACTTGTTTTGTTAGATCTTAGTGCAGCTTTTGACACCATTGATCATGATGTTCTTATACAGAGATTAGAGGTATTACTCAGGATTACAGGGACTGCCCTAAATTGGATTAAGACCTACTTATCTGATAGATACCAGTTTGTACACGTGAACAACAAGTCCTCTGTGTACACTAAAGTAAGTTACGAAGTTCCTCAAGGCTCCGTGCTAGGTCCAATTCTCTTCTCCATATATATGCTTCCTCTCGGTGATATCATGAGGAAATACTCCATTAATTTTCATTGTATCGCTGATGATACTCAGCTGTATGTATCAATGAAGCCAGGTGAGACAAATCAGTTATCTAAACTAGACACGTATCTAAAGGACATTAGGGCCTGGATGGCCAAAAATTTTCTTCTTCTTGACTCAGACAAGACAGAAATCATTGTGCTGGGCCCTCGACACCTTAGAGAAACCTTTTCTAATGATTTAACTGCCATAGATGGCATTAGCCTGACGCCGAGCACAACTGTTAGAAATCTTGGGGTTCTATTTGATCAGGATTTATCCTTTAACTCTCACATAAAGCAAATTTCAAGAACAGCCTTTTTCCATCTTCGTAACATCGCTAAAATCAGGCCTATCCTGTCCCAGAACGATGCTGAAAAGCTAGTCCATGCTTTTGTTACCTCTAGACTGGACTATTGTAATTCTCTTCTTTCAGGCTGTCCCAGTAAGTCTCTTAAGACGCTTCAGCTGGTTCAAAATGCTGCAGCACGTGTACTGACTAGAACTAGGAGAAGAGACCATATTACTCCTGTATTAGCTTCTCTGCATTGGCTTCCCATTAAATATAGAATAGAATTCAAGATTCTTCTTCTCACCTATAAAGCTCTCAGTGGACAGGCACCAATTTATCTCAAAGAGCTTGTAGTGCTGTACAACCCCTCTAGAACATTAGGCTCCCAAAATGCTGGCCTGCTCGTGGTGCCATCAGTCTCTAGAAGTAGTATGGGAGGTAGAGCCTTCAGTTATCAGGCTCCACTTCTCTGGAACCATTTACCGACCACGGTTCAGGAGGCAGACACCCTCTCTACCTTTAAGGTTAGACTTAAAACATTCCTCTGTGATAAAGCTTTCAGTTAGGGACCAGCTCATAGTCCATAGTTTAGACACATAGTTAAGATGCAATAGGCTTAGACTGCCGGGGGGATCTGGCACACTGGGCTCTATCCCTCTCTCTCTCACACTCTCTCTCCATATCTGCCTCTGCCCCTTTCTGTTTGCTCCTGTACTCGTCTCTGGCTCTGGTCTTGTAGGTGGTCTGGGATCCTTGGTGGAGACTGCCTGCTGCTGTGGAGTCACGAAGCCTCAATAACTACAATTACAGACATATCACATATTTGTCCATCTCATTCCAGTTCATAATCATTATAGCTGTTAATGTAGATATTAGCATGATCTTTCTATCCATGGTTGATACATCTATAGTAACTATCTCTAGCTCCACATGGACATGAGGTCCCTCTTGAAAATGAGGTGTCACATCTCAAGAGGTCTACCTTTAATACATTTATACTTAACGGAGACAAATATGGTAGGGATGCACATGTGGTCTGGGCACCCATGAGTTTGTCACAACCATAAATTCTTATTTTCAGTAAGACTTTCATTGATTATACTTCAATAAAATTATCACCACAACCATACAGACATGAGGACCCTCCTGAAAACAAGATGTAGCATCTCAAGAGGCTAACCTCTAATAAATTTGTTTGCAGCAGAAACAAATTTGACGACGACAGGTCTATGATTGGTCCATTGATCTGTCACTAACTTTAGTTCTTACTTTAGTCCACTTGTCTCCTCTTACCTCCCTCCCTTTGCCCACACACCCAACACAGCATCGTGTGGATTTGCTGTTCATCATGAGACTGGGGTCCACATTCAAGATTTCCTGCTGCTTAACAGGTTTTTTCTTGCCGCCATGATGGAGGGATTCATGATTGGCTATATGGATTCATGTTGGGTGTTGGATGTATATATTTGTATATATATATATATATATATATATATATATATATATATATATATATATATATATATATATATATATATATATATATACATATATATATATATATATATATACATATATATATATATATATATACATATATATATATATATATATATATATATATATATATATATATATATATATATATATATATGTATATTTTATATATGTACAAAACCCAAAACCAGTGAAGTTGGCACGTTGTGTAAATCGTGAATAAAAACAGAATACAATGATTTGCAAATCCTTTTCAACTTATATTCAATTGAATACACAGCAAAGACAAGATACTTAATGTTCGAACTGAGAAACTTTATTTTCTTTTGCAAATAATGATCAACTTAGAATTTAATGGCAGCAACACATTGCAAAAAAGTTGGCACAGGGGCATTTTTACCACTGTGTTACATCGCCTTTCCTTTGAACAACACTCAGTAAACGTTTGGGAACTGAGGAGACCAATTTTTGAAGCTTTTCGGGTGGAATTCTTTCCCATTCTTGCTTGATGTACAGCTTAAGTTGTTCAACAGTCCGGGGTCTCCGTTGTTGTATTTTACACTTCATAATGCGCCACACATTTTCAATGGGGGACAGGTCTGGACTACAGGCAGGCCAGTCTAGTACCCGCACTCTTTTACTACGAAGCCACGCTGTTGTAACACGTGCAGAATGTGGCTTGGCATTGTCTTGCTGAAATAAGCAGGGGCGTCCATGAAAAAGACGTTGCTTGGATGGCAACATATGTTGCTCCAAAACCTGTATGTACCTTTCAGCATTAATGGTGCCTTCACAGATGTGTAAGTTACCCATGCCTTGGGCACTAATACACCCCCATACCATCACAGATGCTGGCTTTTGAACTTTGCCCCTATAACAGTCCGGCTGGTTCTTTTCCTCTTTGGTCCGGAGGACACGACGACCACACTTTCCAAAAACAATTTGAAATGTGGACTCGTCAGACCACAGAACACTTTTCCACTTTGCATCAGTCCATCTTAGATGAGCTCAGGCCCAGCGAAGCCGGCGGCGTTTCTGGGTGTTGTTGATAAATGGCTTTCGCTTTGCATAGTAGAGTTTTCACTTGCACTTACAGATGTAGCGACGAACTGTAGTTACTGACAGTGGTTTTCTGAAGTGTTCCTGAGCCCATGTGGTGATATCCTTTACACAGTGATGCCGGTTTTTGATGCAGTACCGCCTGAGGGATCGAAGGTCACGGGCATTCAATGTTGGTTTTTGGCCTTGCTGCTTACATGCAGTTATTTCTCCAGATTCTCTGAACCTTTTGATGATATTACGGACCGTAGATGATGAAATCCCTAAATTCCTTGCAATAGCTCGTTGAGAAATGTTGTTCTTAAACTGTTGGACAATTTGCTCACGCATTTGTTCACAAAGTGGTGACCCTCGCCCCATCCTTGTTTGTGAATGACTGACCATTTCAGGGAAGCTGCTTTTATACCCAATCATGGCACCCACCTGTTTTCAATGAGCCTGTTCACCTGTGGGATGTTCCAAATAAGTGTTTGATGAGCATTCCTCAACTTTCTCAGTCTTTTTTGCCACTTGTGCCAGCTTTTTTGAAACATGTTGCAGGCATCAAATTCAAAATGAGCTAATATTTGCAAAAAAATAACACAGTTTACCAGCTCAAACATTAAGTATCTTGTCTTTGCTGTTGAATATAGGTTGAAAGGGATTTGCAAATAATTGTATTCTGTTTTATTTACGATTTACACAACGTGCTAACTTCACTGGTTTTGGGTTTTGTATATATGTATCTATGCATATATGTGAAGAGCTTTGTGCTCTATTGTAAAGTGTCTTGAGATAACACTTGTTATGAATTGGCACTATACAAATAAAGATTGATTGATAACCCACAGGGGAGAATAAATTCATCCACTGCTTTGAGCTGCAGCAACCCTGTCATGTGACTGGGTTCAGAGGGCAGAATCCAGGCCAGAGTTGAAAGAGAGGAACCTAAGGGTGTTTCTGATTACATGTCTTTGTCAATCCTACTTCCTTCACTTGTGTTGTTTCCTCGCATCTTAGCTCCTCCCATTGAAGAATTTCACATAGAGAAGGAGGGACAAGAAGACTAACAAATGAGAAATCCTTCACTTCATCAGTCTGAGCAGCATCAGGTGTTGAAGATGAGCTGCTTTGTTATCAAACACCCTCAGTTAGATGGGATTATTTTACATGGCTCAATATTTCTTGTTAAAAGAATATTCTTATTTCAATAATTTTCACAAACCTGATTTTGATTATTAGTTTTGAGTGATGAATGTATTGATTTATGAACTTTTTTAAAGTGATGTAAAAAAAAATGAACAAACATTTTGGCACAATAATGTGCCATAACATACAGTTATGTTCATAATAATAGCAGTGTGTTTAAAAAGGTGAGTAAACCTCAAAATTCTTTGAATAATTTTTATTTTAATGCACACAAATGCATTGGGGACACTGCACATTCTATTTCAAAGCAAGAAAATTGGAAAAAGTAACTGAATTTGATAATATTTTACAGAAAGTCAAGAAATATCATGTTCAAAAAAATAGCAGTGCTGATCTTTATTTACAAACTCAAAAATGTAGTGTATAAACTAAGAATTGCTTGATGATTCAACTTTCCTGAGAATCATAAACTAATATTTAGTTGCATAACCACGGTTTCTGATAACTGCTTCACATCTGTGGTGCATGGAGCCTACCAACTTCTGGCACCGGTCAACAGGTATTGAAGCCCAGGACAATTGTACTACGTTCCACACCTGCTCTGCATTTCTTGGTTTTGCCTCATGAACAGCATTTTTTATGTCAGCCCACAAGTTTTCTATGGGATTAAGGTCCGGGGATTGTGCTGCCACTCCATTACTTGAATTTTGTTTGTCTGGAACCATGATTTTGCTCACTTGCTGGTGTGTTTGGGGTCATTGTCTTGTTGAAACACCCATTTCAAGAGCATTTCCTCTTCAGCATACAGCAACATGACTTCTTCCAGTATTCTGATGTACTCAAACTGATCCATGATCCCTGGTATGCCATAAATAGGACCAACACCATAGTAGGAGAAACATCCCCATATCATGATGCTTGCACCACCATGCTTCACTGTCTTCACTGTGTACTGTGGCTTCAATTCAGTGTTTTCAGGTCGTCTGACAAACTGTCTGTGACCCTTAGACCCAAAAGAACAATCTTACTCTCATCAGTCCACAAAATATTGAGCCATTTCTTTTAAGGCCAGTCAGTGTGTTCTTTGGCAGATTGTAACGGCTTCAGCACGTCTTTTTTTAACAATGGGACTTTGCGGGGGCTTCTTGCTGGTAGGTTAGCTTCACATAGACGTGGTCTGATTGTTACAGTACTCACAGGCAACCTTAGATCTTCTCTGATCCTCCTGGAGCTGATCATTGGCTGAGCCTTTGCCATTTTGGTTACTCTCCGATCCATTGGAATATTCGTTTTTTCTTTGTCTTCCTCGCCTTTCTGGTTTTGGCTGCCACTTGATATCATTTTAGCTGAACAGCCTATCATTTTCTGAACTTCTTTATAGGTTTTCCCCTCTTTTATTAACTTCTTAATCAAAGAACGCTCTTCTTCTGAACAATGTCTTGAATGACCCATTTTACTCTGTTTTTCAAGGACAAATGCACAGCCAGCATATGCAGCCTCAGTTGCCTTGATCCTTAAATCAGGGCCACCTGTTTAACACCTATTTTTTTCACACAATCAATTACCTCACTAATTGAACTCAGCACTGCTATTTTTTTTAACACGCCCCTTTCAGTTAATGATTCAGTTTCACAGAATCAGCAGCATGCACGTCATGCCTGTTGGGTCTGTTGGTTTTCTATACCTTTACTAAACCTTCTAGAAACTTAGTTGCAGTATAGAAGTTGAAATTCTAACAAAAACAGTGATTTTTCTTCTTAGTGATGTAGGACTGCTATTATTTTGAACACAACTGTAGAACAGCAGTTTGTTCTGAAGTAAATTATCTAGTATTAAGTTTTCAGAGTATTAGATCAGGGTTTTTCAAAGAGTGGGAGAGTGAGCCTCCCTGGTAAGATGGTAGTGTCTTTTGTGTTATTTCATTGTAATAACTGTAATTTTACTATCTGGAGCTTCACCAAAGTCACACTAAAGAGCACCTCTTTTAGTCTATACTACAGCTCTTATTTTAGAAACGTCAGTGTTTATGTGTGAGTCTGTCATAAAAATGTCATAAAATGTTTTGAATTAAAGGAAAATTGTTTATTTCTCTATGAATTATGTGTTGTTTAATTTGCCCAATGCGACTTAAACATTTATGTGTGACTTTTTTGAAGGGTTTAGGGTATATTTTGTGTGTGGTTTGTGTGATCATGGAGCCTACAAATGTGGATTATAGGCCTATTTGAAATACCCCAAATTAGAATAAAAAACACCTAAAAAGAATAGAGTAATATGCTGAAAATATTTAAAAGTAAGATGTATTGCTGAATAAACATTTAGCTGAAACTATACAGTAGAAAAAAAACTGTAGGATATTGTTGGAGTGTGCTGTAATTTGGTATCACTACAGTGAAGTAATTGCAACATTTCAAACATCTTTAATATACAAAAAAATCACAAAATTATATTAAAATGTATTTTTCTAAAATAAGCGGTGTTGACCCAATTAGCAATATTTTTTTTTAATGTTATTCATAATATGAGGATTGAATTCAGGCAAACTGGGCCACCAGGTAAACTGCGACATCTTAATAAAAAGTACAGTATTCCTGCCGTGAAAATTACCAGTCAAAGCCAATGGTACTGGGATATTGTGTTGATAGTTTACAACCAAATTCACAAAACAAAATTTGACATCACATACACAAAATGGACAAAATTGTTAGTACCCTTCCATTAAAGAAAGGAAAAACCCACAATGGTCACTGAAATAACTTGAAACTGACAAAAGTAGGAATAAACTAGAAAAGCACTCAGGGAGCGCAGACCTCCGCCAAGCAGCTCATTTCCACCCATAAATTGTGATTTCCACCCAACATTGTAGTCCTATATTTATTTTACACAAACATTGCAGAATGAAAAATATCAATCTACAAGCAGTGTGATCATTGTTGATATAAATATCATCCAACATAGTGACATAGTTAGTGGGTTTTGTAACTCTTGTAACCCTGGTGAAAACATAACCTCCTTGGCGGAGGTAATAAAAATTTACTGAAGATGAACTAATGAAAATCAGACATTGTTTTTGAATTTTAGTTCAACAGAATCATTTAAAACAAACAAAATAATGAAACTGGCCCGGACAAAAAATGATGGTACTCCTAGAAAAGATTGAAAATGATTTGACCATAGGGACATGTTAAACTAAGGTGTGTCCTGTAATTATCATCACAGGTGTCTTCAAGCTTGTAATCAGTCAGTCTGCCGATTTAAAGGCTGAAAAGTAGTCACTGTGCTGTTTGGTATGGTGGTGTGGACCACACTGAACATGGACCACAGAAAGCTGAGGAGAGAGTTGTCTCAGGAGATTAGAAAGAAAATTATAGACAAGCATGTTAAAGGTAAAGGCTATAAGACCATCTCCAAGCAGCTTGATGTTCCTGTGACTACAGCTGCACATATTATTCAGAAGTTTAAGGTCCACAGGACTGTAGCCAACCTCCCTGGACGTGGCTGCAAGAGGAAAATTGATGACAAACTGAAGAGACGGATAATACGAATGGTAACCAAAGAGCCCAGAACAACTTCTAAAGAGATTAGAGGTGAACTCCAAGGTCAAGGTACATCAGTATCAGATCACACCATCCATCACTGTTTGAGCCAAAGTGGACTTAATGGAGGACACCACTGTTGAAAGCAAATCATAAAAAGTGAGACTGGAATTTGCCAAAATGCATATTGACAAGCCACAAAGCTTCTGGGAGAATGTCCTTTGGACAGATGAGACAAAACTGGAGCTTTTTGGTAAGTCACATCAGCTCTATGTTCACAGACACAAAAATGAAGCATACAAAGAAAAGAGCACTGTACCTACTGTGAAACATGGAGGAGGCTCAGTTATGTTCTGGGGCTGCATAAACTGTAACTGAAAATATGTATTTTGACTTTTATAGAAAAAATAATGATAACAAAAATACATTCAAACAAACTTAGAGTCAGAGAAATTGGCAAACAATAAATGCCTATTGTGAGTGAGTGCAAAGTTAATCTGAGAAACACATTTTAATATCATGGCTCAATCTCTTTGGTTGATGTTAATCAAGAAAAAGCAAACTTCTTGATTTAAAAATATATTGAGGTACAAATCCAAAGACCCCCCCAACTAAAGTTCTGTGGTGTAGCCTCAATGATCGATAAGATTTCCAATTTTGGTACCATCAACAGATCTTTCTTGGTAAAGATAAATAGATATTAAGTTTCAGTTTACATTATTCTAACTTTTCAACAAGAAAGACTATTAATGTCACCAAACTTGACAAGAAATTACCATGAAAAACAATGCTAAAGACAACAGTGCCCTGTTTCAGGCTTTTCAGGGTCCATGAAAAGCTTGAGAGTTAAAGTGGACTAGTCTTAACCATGAAACTTAAGAGATGAAAAGCATAAACCAGCTCCCATGTTTCTGTGCATAGGGTTTGCTTTTTCCTCCTCGGGATGAGATTTTTATTCTCAACTTTGAATGCATATCTTTTTCGGTCTCTATTTTGTTCACTGTCTGAATCTGTGTTGTTGTCCTGTTATCTATTCGATCATGAGGAGATAAAGGTGTAAATAGAGCTTAGCTGCTGAACATTGTGGGCATGTTGGTGTCGGTTTATGATTAGTGCATATAGTTTTGAGGATACTGTGACAAAACGCAGCAATTGGACGAGGGATGTGAGTGCATCCCTTCTGTCCACCCCTGAAAATATTATGTGACAAACATTGTAATCAGCTTTCAGATTAAACAGTTTGTGAATTTAGCCTTGAACATGAAGTGTACAACAATGGTAATGGCATGCTTTTGCCATGCCTCCTCTCACGCCAACATGAAAAGAGACAGAACGCCAGGTTTAAAATCAGCTATTGAAAAATCAAATAACAGGAGTCACACCAGTCCTTAAGACAAGAACACAGAATAAAATCAGGATGTAAAATGCATATTCAGTTTGAATAGAAATACTGACAAAAATCCATCATAAAGTTTTGTTTAATTCAGACATATCAGATATGGAGTTTGGGGGAGAAAATGACAAAAATAAACTGTGATATAACCATGTTAAGTAACCAGAAGTTTCTGACAGCTTTGTGGGTCTTTTTCCAGACTCATTATTTGGTCTAAAGATCTCCATTTTGATAAATATAAACCTCACTATTTGAGGTCTTCTGAACTCCATAAAGTAGTTTGAGGTTGGGGCTTTAGTTCCTGTTTGGTGGTATATGCGGATGGGGCCAGTTCCTGGATTGGAAGAAGCCCCTGAGTGCCTCAAGGTCAACTGGGGGAAAGTAGGCCCCAATGCGTTTTCTCAGCCACCACTTCCCCCGTGCAGCACTGGTACTGCCTGGCTGGCTGAACTTATACCTGAAATGCTCCCCTCGAATCCACCTGAGGTAGAGACAGAAAAAAGAGATATCACTGGACAAAAAGAAATCACGGCAGCGTGAGTGCCTCTGAGTGTGTGTGTTATTTCTGAAGGTCCGATATTAAACGGCGAAAAGACGCTTTTGTGTATTTTTCTTGTGTTGTGATGAGCCTGGGTCCGCGGTAAAACCCGAACTGGATATCGGTCGCTTGTGTACTTCTCCTTGGGTTCGAACTGGACTGAACTGTGTGGGTACTTTATTTTGAAAACCCGGAACGGACTTTTGTGTTGAATGAACTGAACTGAACTGGAACTGAAACCACACACACACACACACACACACCCCCACACACACACACACACCCACACACACCCACCCCCACACCCACACACACACACACACACACATCTCTGGTTTTGTTTCTTTTTTATGCCTTTTTACTTGCAAATTGCATTAAATATATAATGGGAAAATCTGCTTTGGCTTGGCTATTCTTTCTGTGTGGTTTTTGCATATTTACTTGTTTTTGCTTTACTTGATACATGCATGAATTGCTGTTGAATTTTTTGATTCATTGTTTTGTGCGGGTATAAGAAAAAAGTTTTGGTTTGTTTCATTGTCAGACGAGACTCTGACTGGCACCCCCGACTAAACCCGTTACAAAAAGTGTCACCCGACACTGGGACTCCCAAACTGCCTTCAGCAGTAAGTTACTGTCTTCCAGAGTGGTCCTTGTAGGAAGCAGTGCAGTGGCTGATGGAGAAAGCAACACAGTTGCCTGTGTCCCCCTCCCCTGAAGGAGAGGACTCTGCACTGAAACAGAATTTCCTTTTCTCATTCTCACGTAACCAGTATACACCTCCTGCAACATCCAACTGCATGCCAGTGAAGAACACAAAGTCCAGTCCAAGCAGGGCAGGAAAAGCCAGGGTGTTGGAGTCTAGGACCACCACAGATACCAGCCATGTTTTATCCTGTAGGCTCAGTTCCAGCTCCACCCATCCCAGGGGTCTTCTGGGCTCACCGTCTGCCAGATAAAGAGGTTCACCAGTCCAGGGGGTAAGTTTGTCCTCAGGTGTTTTGATACTGTTCCATACTTGTTCATTTAATAGTGTAAATGTTGAGCCTGTGTCAACAACAGCTTTATCTGTCCAGGCTCTTGGAGACAAAGGAACACTCAGCTGTCGTGGAAGGCCTGCACTACGACTCACTCCAGGGAAGTTGGACTTCTTCAGGCCCTGCACAAAAGAACGGGAGGTGACACAAGGTGTTGACTGTGTTGTGTGGGTCACGGTGTTTAGAGAGGAATGACCACGATCATCTCTCTGGATTGTCTGAGGGTGGGTTTGTTGATGGTGGGTCTGACGAGAGTGAGACTGTTGTTGAGGGTGGTTCTGATGAGAGTGGGATAGTTGTTGTTGAGGGTGGCGTTGGTGGGAGTGGTGGGGTTGGGGAAATGACTGTTAGGGGAGATGTTGCTGGGGTTGGGGCTGGTGAGGTCTGTCCTGCTGGGGTTGGCGTTGTTGAGAATAATTCTGTTGGGGGTATGGTTCAGTGGGTCGTTTTGACTTCTTAAAGTGCTGGTAGTTAGGGCATGAATATGGGGCATGGTCACCTTTACATCTCCAACAGTAAACTTGATCATGTTTCTGTAGTGGGGAGGTTTTTTCCTTGTCCTTGTGCTTTCCCATTGTTTTTTATGTTTATCATATTGGATCTGACTGGCCATGTCTTTTTCCAGCTGTTGTCCCAGTCTCACAAGTTCGACTCTTGTCCTCACTCTTTCTGCCAGTTCGTCCTCATAATCTTCAGGCAAAAAGGCTGAACGAAACTTCTCCTGAAAGTCTGACCAGGTGTTGGTATTTAAACGCATAACATCCCACCAGTCTCTCGCTGTTCCATGAAGGACATTTCTCAGAGTTGCCATTAACTCCTCTTCTGTAAGTGGATGTAAAGCCAAGAAATCCTCACATTTTTCAATGTACAGCAGAGGACCTGGCTCATCGTCTATTTTTCCAAATGTAGGAAACTGCAGTTTCACAGGGCACTTTCCCATCAACCGGCCCCTGTACTCAGGTAGAACAGGAGAATCCTGAGGCGACTAAAAACCAACTGCTTTTTCTGCCAAAACACAGTTTTCTGGAGGTGTTGTCTCTGAGTCTCCTCCACAGTTTCACTTTTTGGGGCTGCTTGTACAGGCATGGAGGTAAGAGCAGACGTGGACTTTTTCGACGCGACTACGTGCGGTTAGTCGGTCTCTTCCTCACTGTCTGCCCCCAGAGCAGCGTCTCCCGACATGCTCAAATAGCCCACTTCCTGGAGGAGTTTGAACGGCGCAGGGCGTGGGTGAGTGGTGAGTGGCGATTGGACGTGGATGGATCGTGGGTGTGGGAATTGAACTTGTGAGTCTGTGCACAGGATGGTGGGGGCTGTGTGATGCTTATGGTGGATAGAGGGTCGCTACAAGTTGAGGGAAGACTTTGATAAAGATTTCATGTCTTCAAACTCAGATGCTATGACATATGTAACTCAGAAATATAATTCCCACAAAAAAAACTCAAGTTAAAGCTCCAGTTGTGAAAATGACCCCAAAAAGTACAAGTGCACAAAAACTTAAGAACATTCAATTAGTTACTTTCCTAAGCACTGCATAAAACAGCTTTAGTTGCACACAAAAAAGGATGATAACATATCTTCACACATCAAAAGCTGGTGGACACTTAAGTTTTTGATTTAAGGGTTTGGGAATCTGATGTAT
>JBAMNC010001767.1:0-195000 GCA_037902135.1 Cetoscarus ocellatus | reverse complement strand
GAGATTCTATCTCTTTCCACTTAGCATAATAGGATGGATTGCAAACATTAACCAAAATTTTCATTTGTTCTGCTTGGTAGTCATTTTCAATGTCGGAAAGGAAAAGGCCTCCTTTGTCTTTTGCTAATCGAAGAGTCTTATAACAAATTCTTGGCCTCTTCCCCTGCCAAATGAACAGTGATACTGATTTGTCTAATTGCTGAAATCTTCCCTTAGAAAGTTCTGCTGGTATGTCTTGAAATAATTATAATCTAGGAAGCACCTTCATTTTTATTGCTTCCACCCTCTGTCCTAATCCTAGGAATGGCACTAGGTCTCACCAGGTCAGATCAGATTTAATTGCAGAAATTAAGGGGTCATAATTCTCTGAAACAGTCATGTTTAGATCCTTCGGAATATTCACACCTAGATATCTAATTCATTTTAATCCCCAACTGACTAGAAGTTCCTCTCTAATTGATTGGCTAAGAGAATAAAGCTGCTTTCTATTAACATCGGAACTGGGAAGAGGGAAGTGGGAATGACATCATCTCCGAGTTATCAGCGTTCCAGTTACAATGTCGGAAAAAACTTGCCGATCTACCAGGCTATTGTTAGCCGTTGTGCTAGCTATTGTTAGCATGCCTTGCATTGTAGTTCACAAATGCCACATGAAGAATTTAAATAACACTATGGCAGCATTTCCATAAATATAGGTCGAACAACACTATGTATACAGTTGATTTAGTGCAACAAACACTAGTCAGAAGTGCTAATAAATGGAATATTATAGGAGCTTAATAACTGTTCACACTATGGGCAGCTATCTTGGATTGTCAACTCGGGGGTGGTGAGGATCCCTTGAGTTCCCAGTAGGAAATTCGGGGGGCGTTCCAGTTGAAATTTCCGACTCGGAACTCAGAAATCCCGACTTCCCAGTACAACTGGTATGCACCATAATTAAATGTCAAAATTCAGGATTTATAGGTATGAAGTTTATAACCTTGAAAAGAATCCATATTCCCACAGGGTTGAGAGCAGTTATGGAAGGGAAGTGGATGGGTGTCCCAGGTATATGAAGATGTCATCCCTGAACAGGGCAGTTTTATGTTCTCCGTGAGCCAGTCTGATCCTCTTTATCTACTCATTCTGTCTTATCCACGGACTGAGAGGCTCTATAAAGATGGTAAATAAGAGTGGAAAGATAGGGCAGCCCTGTCAGCACCCCCTTTCTAGTTAAAAAGAATTTGATAACCCTCCATTGACCCACTAAGGCCACTTTACACGACGTTTTCACCAGAAATGGAAAGGTTTTTCCTTTGCGTTTTCAAAGATGATACACATCCACATGGAGACACGAGAATGACTGAAAATGCTGTAGCGTGCATTCCTGTCCAGTAGATGGCGATGTAGGTTTGCAAAGAAACAGTGGTGTTACAACATATGTACGAAGATAAAAAACTTTTCACAAACAACAATGGCAAGTAGACGCAAGAAGACGCAGGTGCTTGTCTGACAACAAATCTGTCTGGATAGTTTTGTCTGGATAACAAACCGAGCACGGTAAGCAGCACACGTTACTCGGTAGACTGCCAAAGCTGTTGTTGTTCCTGGCATGCGTGCACAGCCTTCATGTGAACCCTAAACCATTGAATCCCGTCTACATGAAGCCGAGCAGCCACACGTTTTAAAAACTCGCACTCTGGACCCTGGTTTCAAAAGTTTGTGGATTCAGGCACTCCGGGCATCGGTCTCGAGTAAACAGGAGGCGAAAATGCCATGAAACTCTCCGCATGTAAAAAATGGGTGTAACGTGTTAAAAAAGGGGCAGAACATGTATAAAGAAGTGGAGCATATTTTAAAAAGGTGGAGCATGTTAGAAAAAGACGGAAATGTTTTTAAAAAGGGGTAAAGCATGTAAAAGGGATGGAACATGTTAAAAAGGGGGCAGGACATGTGAAAAGGGACGGATCATGTAAAGGGGCTGGAGCAGATTAAAAAAGGTGGAGCATGTAAGGAAAGGGTGGAAATGTTTTTTTAAAGGGGCGGAGCATGTAAAGATATGGAACATGTTAAAAAATGGGGCTGAACGTGAAAAGGTTCGAAACACATTAAAAAAGAGGCGGAGCATGTGAAAGGGATGGAGCTTTAAAAAAGGGCAGAGCATAAAAGAGCAAAAAAGGCAGAGAATGGAAATGTTTTGAAAAAGGGCTGGGGCATGTAAAAAAAAGGTGGAGAATATAAAAATGTGGAGAATTTAAAATGAGGAATAGTTGAGAGGAATGATGAGGTATGGCACCAGACAGAATACAGAGATAATGACAGAATAAAGAGTTAAAGGCGACATATCATGCAGAAACAAGATTTAATACCTACAAATAATGTTGTTTAGTGAATTGCTGACTCTAAACCTCCAGAAAATCCCACCACATGAGATCTGCTCCTGTCCCTGATATCCGGGAGCAAGACTTCCGCCCCTGAAAACGTCTCATTGCGAGATCTTCGCGAGATTTCCCGCAACCTGATGTCAGGTATTTTCAGTCTCTTCTCACTGGACGAGCCTGAGAAAGCAGCTCCTCCCTGCAGCTCCTCCCCGGTAATGCCTGAAGCACCGAGCTGCAGCTAGGACACGCCCACCAAGCTCAGCCCTTTATGTTCTCTCCAGGACCGGCTGTTACAGTTGTAGTTTCAGTGTTAGTTTTCTGTTGTTTCCCTGAGCTATATACTTGAGAGAAGACATGTCTGGGAAGGGTCTTCATCTGTTTTTTTTGGTTGTGGATCAAAATCACAACTATTTTCACTTCCAAAGAATGAAGACACCAGAAAGCAGTGGACAGCCCTTGTTTCCTCGGATCAGCCGCTGTCTCAGCTGTTTCTGTGTGCTCATCATTTTACCCCAGAGCGCAGTTTGATGCAGGATTTGCATCTCAACTGCTGCTCAAACAAGGAGCAGCTCCCTCCATAAAGACTGTCCACAGAGACCCGGAACCACAAGCTCTATGTAATGTAATCAGAGGAAGAAATGTAAATAAGGCCATGATGTAATGTCGAGCTAATGCTAAGCTCGTTAGAATTAGCGTCAGCTGTGTTGTGTAAATTCAGACTTGTAGAGCTCTGTTACGACCACACGGTAGCTAAAACAGCAAAACTCACAAACGGTGCTTCATCTTTTGTTACTTAAATTCGTAAAGAAATCTATGATGTAATGTTGAGCCAATGCTAAGCTTGTTAGCGTTAGCGTCAGCTTTGTTGTGTAAATTCAGACCTGTGGGGCTCTCTTACGACCACACAGTTGCTCGAAAAGCAGAACTCACAAACGGCGCTTCATCCTTTGTTTCTTAAGTATCTATCTTTTAATTATTATGATGAACATGTCTTTGAAAAGGTCTGCACACCCCCCCTCAGCTGCTGAAAGTAATGGGAAGCTATTGTTAGCAGTTTGACTCACTGTTGTGTGTAATCACATAACTAATGTGGGCTTTTTTCTACTTAAAAACTCATCTGTATTCATGGAGATGTGCATGATCGATCGGTGAATCTCATAAGTAGCCATTTTAAACATGTAATAAAGGCCAAACAACAGTTTAATGTTAACTGCAAAGTCAATACAATGATCCGCGGACAGCCGGGGCTAGTAAACAATGCACTTCCGTATGTCACCCCCTCCGCTCCATCTCCGGCTCAGCCCTCACAGAACTGGCCAATCAGAGGACGGAGCACATGT
Organism: Cetoscarus ocellatus; assembly: GCA_037902135.1. Lineage (NCBI taxonomy): Eukaryota > Metazoa > Chordata > Actinopteri > Labriformes > Labridae > Cetoscarus > Cetoscarus ocellatus. The sequence continues at coordinate 191,297 of JBAMNC010001767.1, read as the reverse complement.
GGTTTCGGTTCTCACGTGTACTCTGTCTGAATCAGCGCATTTTGAGGGAGAGCCTGAAAAGCGGCTAGAGAGAGGCTTTTGTAAACCCGATTGTGAGGCCAAGAAGGAGCTTTTTGACCTGCAAATCATACAGAAGTACACCAAATGCATCCCAGATTTGCATAATGACAAGGAAAACAGCATGATATGTTCCCTTTAATAAAGAGTTAATGACGGAATAAAGACAGAATAAAGAGTTAATGACAGAATAAAGAGTTGATGACAGAATAAAGAGTTCATGAAAGAATAAAGACAGAATAAAGAGTTTATGACAGAATAAAGAGATAATGACAGAATAAAGACAGAATAAAGAGTTTATGACAGAATAAAGAGTTGATGACAGAATAAAGAGTTCATGAAAGAATAAAGACAGAATAAAGAGTTTATGACAGAATAAAGAGATAATGACAGAATAAAGACAGAATAAAGAGTTTATGACAGAATAAAGAGTTGATGACAGAATAAAGAGATAATGACAGAATAAAGAGTTAATGACAGAATAAAGAAAGAATAAAGAGTTTATGACAGAATAAAGAGTTGATGACAGAATAAAGAGTTAATGACAGAATAAAGAGATAATGACAGAATAAAGAGTTGATGACAGAATAAAGAGTTAATGACAGAATAAAGAGATAATGACAGAATAAAGAGATAATGACAGAATAAAGACAGAATAAAGAGTTAATGACAGAATAAAGAGTTAATGACAGAATAAAGAGTTAATGACAGAATAAAGAGATAATGACAGAATAAAGACAGAATAAAGAGATAATGACAGAATAAAGAGATAATGACAGAATAAAGACAGAATAAAGAGTTAATGACAGAATAAAGAGTTAATGACAGAATAAAGAGTTAATGACAGAATAAAGAGATAATGACAGAATAAAGAGATAATGACAGAATAAAGACAGAATAAAGAGTTAATGACAGAATAAAGAGATAATGACAGAATAAAGAGTTAATGACAGAATAAAGAGATAATGACAGAATAAAGACAGAATAAAGAGTTAATGACGGAATTAAGAACCAATGACAGAATAAAGAGTTAATGACAGAATAAAGAGATAATGACAGAATAAAGAGTTAATGACAGAATAAAGAGATAATGACAGAATAAAGAGTTGATGACAGAATAAAGAGTTAATGACAGAATAAAGAGATAATGACAGAATAAAGAGATAATGACAGAATAAAGAGTTAATGACAGAATAAAGAGTTGATGACAGAATAAAGAGTTAATGATAGAATAAAGAGATAATGACAGAATAAAGAGATAATGACAGAATAAAGAGTTAATGATAGAATAAAGAGATAATGACAGAATAAAGAGTTAATGACAGAATAAAGAGTTAATGACAGAATAAAGAGTTGATGACAGAATAAAGAGCTAATGACAGAATAAAGAGATAATGATGGAACAAAGAGATATTAAAGAGTTAATGACAGAATAAAGACAGAATAAAGAGTTAATGACAGAATAAAGACAGAATAAAGAGTTAATGACAGAATAAAGAGATAATGACAGAATAAAGAGTTAATGACAGAATAACGAGTAAGTGACAGAATAAAGAGCTAATGACAGAATAAAGAGTTAATGACAGAATAAAGAGCTAATGACAGAATAAAGAGATAATGATGGAACAAAGAGATATTAAAGAGTTAATGACAGAATAAAGACAGAATAAAGAGATAATGACAGAATAAAGAGATAATGACAGAATAAAGAGTTAATGACAGAATAAAGAGTTAATGACAGAATAAAGAGATAATGACAGAATAAAGAGTTTATGACAGAATAAAGAGTTAATGACAGAATAAAGAGTTAATGACAGAATAAAGAGATAATGACAGAATAAAGAGTTAATGACAGAATAAAGAGATAATGACAGAATAAAGAGATAATGACAGAATAAAGAGTTGATGACAGAATAAAGAGTTAATGACAGAATAAAGAGATAATGACAGAATAAAGAGTTAATGACAGAATAAAGAGATAATGACAGAATAAAGAGTTAATGACAGAATAAAGAGTTAATGACAGAATAAAGAGATAATGACAGAATAAAGAGTTAATGACAGAATAAAGAGATAATGACAGAATAAAGAGTTAATGACAGAATAAACAGATAATGACAGAATAAAGAGTTAATGACAGAATAAAGAGATAATGACAGAATAAAGAGATAATGACAGAATAAAGAGTTAATGACAGAATAAAGAGATAATGACAGAATAAAGAGTTGATGACAAAATAAAGAGATAATGACAGAATAAAGAGATAATGACAAAATAAAGAGTTAATGACAGAATAAAGACAGAATAAAGAGTTAATGACAGAATAAAGAGTTAATGACAGAATAAAGAGATAATGACAGAATAAAGAGTTAATGACAGAATAAAGACAGAATAAAGAGTTAATGACAGAATAAAGACAGAATAAAGAGTTAATGACAGAATAAAGAGATAATGACAGAATGACAGAATAAAGAGATAATGACAGAATAAACAGATAATGACAGAATAAAGAGTTAATGATAGAATAAAGAGATAATGACAGAATAAAGAGTTGATGACAGAATAAAGAGTTAATGACAGAATAAAGAGTTAATGACAGAATAAAGAGTTAATGACAGAATAAAGAGTTAATGACAGAATAAAGAGTTAATGACAGAATAAAGAGATAATGACAGAATAAAGAGTTAATGACAGAATAAAGAGTTAATGACAGAATAAAGAGTTGATGACAGAATAAAGAGATAATGACAGAATAAAGAGTTAATGACAGAATAAAGAGATAATGACAGAATAAAGAGATAATGACAGAATAAAGAGTTAAAGATAGAATAAAGAGATAATGACAGAATAAAGAGTTAATGACAGAATAAAGAGTTGATGACAGAATAAAGAGATAATGACAGAATAAAGAGTTAATGACAGAATAAAGAGTTAATGATAGAATAAAGAGATAATGACAGAATAAAGAGTTAATGATAGAATAAAGACAGAATAAAGAGTTAATGACAGAATAAAGAGATAATGACAGAATAAAGAGATAATGACAGAATAAAGAGTTAATGACAGAATAACGAGTTAGTGACAGAATAAAGAGCTAATGACAGAATAAAGAGTTAATGACAGAATAAAGAGCTAATGACAGAATAAAGAGATAATGATGGAACAAAGAGATATTAAAGAGTTAATGACAGAATAAAGACAGAATAAAGAGATGACAGAATAAAGAGATAATGACAGAATAAAGAGATAATGACAGAATAAAGAGTTAATGACAGAATAAAGAGTTAATGACAGAATAAAGAGATAATGACAGAATAAAGAGTTAATGACAGAATAAAGAGATAATGACAGAATAAAGAGCTAACGACAGAATAAACAGATAATGACAGAATAAAGAGTTAATGACAGAATAAAGAGATAATGACAGAATAAAGAGTTGATGACAGAATAAAGAGTTAATGACAGAATAAAGAGATAATGACAGAATAAAGAGTTAATGACAGAATAAAGACAGAATAAAGAGTTAATGACAGAATAAAGAGTTAATGACAGAATAAAGAGATAATGACAGAATAAAGAGTTAATGACAGAATAAAGACAGAATAAAGAGTTAATGACAGAATAAAGACAGAATAAAGAGTTAATGACAGAATAAAGAGATAATGACAGAATAAAGAGATAATGACAGAATAAACAGATAATGACAGAATAAAGAGTTAATGATAGAATAAAGAGATAATGACAGAATAAAGAGTTGATGACAGAATAAAGAGTTAATGACAGAATAAAGAGATAATGACAGAATAAAGAGTTAATGACAGAATAAAGAGTTAATGACAGAATAAAGAGATAATGACAGAATAAGCAGATAATGACAGAATAAAGAGATAATGACAGAATAAAGAGTTAATGACAGAATAAAGAGTTGATGACAGAATAAAGAGATAATGACAGAATAAAGAGTTAATGACAGAATAAAGAGATAATGACAGAATAAAGAGATAATGACAGAATAAAGAGTTAATGATAGAATAAAGAGATAATGACAGAATAAAGAGTTAATGACAGAATAAAGAGTTGATGACAGAATAAAGAGATAATGACAGAATAAAGAGTTAATGACAGAATAAAGAGTTAATGATAGAATAAAGAGATAATGACAGAATAAAGAGTTAATGACAGAATAAAGACAGAATAAAGAGTTAATGACAGAATAAGGAGATAATGACAGAATAAAGAGATAATGACAGAATAAAGAGATAATGACAGAATAAAGAGTTAATGACAGAATAACGAGTTAGTGACAGAATAAAGAGCTAATGACAGAATAAAGAGTTAATGACAGAATAAAGAGCTAATGACAGAATAAAGAGATAATGATGGAACAAAGAGATATTAAAGAGTTAATGACAGAATAAAGACAGAATAAAGAGATGACAGAATAAAGAGATAATGACAGAATAAAGAGTTAATGACAGAATAAAGAGTTAATGACAGAATAAAGAGATAATGACAGAATAAAGAGATAATGACAGAATAAAGAGATAATGACAGAATAAAGAGATAATGACAGAATAAAGAGTTAATGACAGAATAAAGACAGAATAAAGAGTTAATGACAGAATAAAGAGTTAATGACAGAATAAAGAGATAATGACAGAATAAAGAGTTAATGACAGAATAAAGACAGAATAAAGAGTTAATGACAGAATAAAGACAGAATAAAGAGTTAATGACAGAATAAAGAGTTAATGACAGAATAAACAGATAATGACAGAATAAAGAGTTAATGATAGAATAAAGAGTTAATGACAGAATAAAGACAGAATAAAGAGTTAATGACAGAATAAAGAGATAATGACAGAATAAAGAGATAATGACAGAATAAAGAGATAATGACAGAATAAAGAGTTAATGACAGAATAAAGACAGAATAAAGAGTTAATGACAGAATAAAGACAGAATAAAGAGTTAATGACAGAATAAAGAGATAATGACAGAATAAACAGATAATGACAGAATAAAGAGCTAATGATAGAATAAAGAGATAATGACAGAATAAAGAGTTGATGACAGAATAAAGAGTTAATGACAGAATAAAGAGATAATGACAGAATAAAGAGTTAATGACAGAATAAAGAGATAATGACAGAATAAAGAGATAATGACAGAATAAAGAGTTAATGACAGAATAAAGAGTTAATGACAGAATAAAGAGTTAATGACAGAATAAAGAGTTAATGACAGAATAAAGAGTTGATGACAGAATAAAGAGATAATGACAGAATAAAGAGTTAATGACAGAATAAAGAGTTAATGACAGAATAAAGAGTTGATGACAGAATAAAGAGATAATGACAGAATAAAGAGTTAATGACAGAATAAAGAGATAATGACAGAATAAAGAGTTAATGATAGAATAAAGAGATAATGACAGAATAAAGAGTTAATGACAGAATAAAGACAGAATAAAGAGTTAATGACAGAATAAAGAGATAATGACAGAATAAAGAGTTAATGATAGAATAAAGAGATAATGACAGAATAAAGAGTTAATGACAGAATAAAGAGATAATGACAGAATAAAGAGTTAATGACAGAATAAAGAGATAATGACAGAATAAAGAGTTAATGATAGAATAAAGAGATAATGACAGAATAAAGAGTTAATGACAGAATAAAGACAGAATAAAGAGTTAATGACAGAATAAAGAGATAATGACAGAATAAAGAGATAATGACAGAATAAAGAGTTAATGACAGAATAATGAGTTAGTGACAGAATAAAGAGCTAATGACAGAATAAAGAGTTAATGACAGAATAAAGAGCTAATGACAGAATAAAGAGATAATGATGGAACAAAGAGATATTAAAGAGTTAATGACAGAATAAAGACAGAATAGAGAGATGACAGAATAAAGAGATAATGACAGAATAAAGAGATAATGACAGAATAAAGAGTTAATGACAGAATAAAGAGTTAATGACAGAATAAAGAGATAATGACAGAATAAAGAGTTAATGACAGAATAAAGAGTTAATGACAGAATAAAGAGATAATGACAGAATAAAGAGTTAATGACAGAATATAGAGATAATGACAGAATAAAGAGCTAATGACAGAATAAACAGATAATGACAGAATAAAGAGTTAATGACAGAATAAAGAGATAATGACAGAATAAAGAGTTGATGACAGAATAAAGAGTTAATGACAGAATAAAGAGATAATGACAGAATAAAGAGTTAATGACAGAATAAAGAGATAATGACAGAATAAAGAGTTAATGACAGAATAAACAGATAATGACAGAATAAAGAGTTAATGACAGAATAAAGAGATAATGACAGAATAAAGAGTTAATGACAGAATAAACAGATAATGACAGAATAAAGAGTTAATGACAGAATAAAGAGATAATGACAGAATAAAGAGTTGATGACAGAATAAAGAGTTAATGACAGAATAAAGAGTTAATGACAGAATAAAGAGTTGATGACAAAATAAAGAGTTAATGACAGAATAAAGAGATAATGACAGAATAAAGAGTTAATGACAGAATAAAGACAGAATAAAGAGTTAATGACAGAATAAAGAGTTAATGACAGAATAAAGAGATAATGACAGAATAAAGAGTTAATGACAGAATAAAGAGATAATGACAGAATAAAGAGATAATGACAGAATAAAGAGATAATGACAGAATAAAGAGTTAATGACAGAATAAAGAGTTAATGACAGAATAAAGAGTTGATGACAGAATAAAGAGATAATGACAGAATAAAGAGTTAATGACAGAATAAAGAGATAATGACAGAATGAAGAGTTAATGACAGAATAAAGAGATAATGACAGAATAAAGAGTTAATGATAGAATAAAGAGATAATGACAGAATAAAGAGTTAATGACAGAATAAAGACAGAATAAAGAGTTAATGACAGAATAAAGAGTTAATGACAGAATAAAGAGTTAATGACAGAATAAAGAGATAATGACAGAATAAAGAGTTGATGACAGAATAAAGAGATAATGACAGAATAAAGAGATAATGACAGAATAAAGAGATAATGACAGAATAAAGAGTTGATGACAGAATAAAGAGTTAATGACAGAATAAAGAGATAATGACAGAATAAAGAGTTAATGACAGAATAAAGACAGAATAAAGAGTTAATGACAGAATAAAGACAGAATAAAGAGTTAATGACAGAATAAAGAGATAATGACAGAATAAAGAGATGATGATAGAATAAAGAGTTAATGACGGAATTAAGAACCAATGACAGAATAAAGACAGAATAAAGAGTTAATGACAGAATAACGAGTTAGTGACAGAATAAAGAGTTAATGACAGAATAAAGAGCTAATGACAGAATAAAGAGTTAATGACAGAATAAAGAGCTAATGACAGAATAAAGAGATAATGATGGAACAAAGAGATATTAAAGAGTTAATGACAGAATAAAGACAGAATAAAGAGATGATTGAATAAAGACATAATGACAGAATAAAGAGATAATGACAGAATAAAGAGATAATGACAGAATAAAGAGTTAATGACGGAAAAAAGAGCTAATGACAGAATAAAGAGTTAATGACAGAATAAAGACAGAATAAAGAGTTAATGACAGAATAAAGACAGAATAAAGAGTTAATGACAGAATAAAGAGATAATGACAGAATGACAGAATAAAGAGATAATGACAGAATAAACGGATAATGACAGAATAAAGAGTTAATGATAGAATAAAGAGATAATGACAGAATAAAGAGTTGATGACAGAATAAAGAGTTAATGACAGAATAAAGAGTTAATGACAGAATAAAGAGTTAATGACAGAATAAAGAGTTAATGACAGAATAAAGAGATAATGACAGAATAAAGAGTTAATGACAGAATAAAGAGTTAATGACAGAATAAAGAGTTGATGACAGAATAAAGAGATAATGACAGAATAAAGAGTTAATGACAGAATAAAGAGATAATGACAGAATAAAGAGATAATGACAGAATAAAGAGTTAATGATAGAATAAAGAGATAATGACAGAATAAAGAGTTAATGACAGAATAAAGAGTTGATGACAGAATAAAGAGATAATGACAGAATAAAGAGTTAATGACAGAATAAAGAGTTAATGATAGAATAAAGAGATAATGACAGAATAAAGAGTTAATGATAGAATAAAGACAGAATAAAGAGTTAATGACAGAATAAAGAGATAATGACAGAATAAAGAGATAATGACAGAATAAAGAGTTAATGACAGAATAACGAGTTAGTGACAGAATAAAGAGCTAATGACAGAATAAAGAGTTAATGACAGAATAAAGAGCTAATGACAGAATAAAGAGATAATGATGGAACAAAGAGATATTAAAGAGTTAATGACAGAATAAAGACAGAATAAAGAGATGACAGAATAAAGAGATAATGACAGAATAAAGAGATAATGACAGAATAAAGAGTTAATGACAGAATAAAGAGTTAATGACAGAATAAAGAGATAATGACAGAATAAAGAGTTAATGACAGAATAAAGAGATAATGACAGAATAAAGAGCTAACGACAGAATAAACAGATAATGACAGAATAAAGAGTTAATGACAGAATAAAGAGATAATGACAGAATAAAGAGTTGATGACAGAATAAAGAGTTAATGACAGAATAAAGAGATAATGACAGAATAAAGAGTTAATGACAGAATAAAGACAGAATAAAGAGTTAATGACAGAATAAAGAGTTAATGACAGAATAAAGAGTTAATGACAGAATAAGCAGATAATGACAGAATAAAGAGATAATGACAGAATAAAGAGTTAATGACAGAATAAAGAGTTAATGACAGAATAAAGAGTTGATGACAGAATAAAGAGATAATGACAGAATAAAGAGTTAATGACAGAATAAAGAGATAATGACAGAATAAAGAGATAATGACAGAATAAAGAGTTAATGATAGAATAAAGAGATAATGACAGAATAAAGAGTTAATGACAGAATAAAGAGTTGATGACAGAATAAAGAGATAATGACAGAATAAAGAGTTAATGACAGAATAAAGAGTTAATGATAGAATAAAGAGATAATGACAGAATAAAGAGTTAATGACAGAATAAAGACAGAATAAAGAGTTAATGACAGAATAAAGAGATAATGACAGAATAAAGAGATAATGACAGAATAAAGAGTTAATGACAGAATAACGAGTTAGTGACAGAATAAAGAGCTAATGACAGAATAAAGAGTTAATGACAGAATAAAGAGCTAATGACAGAATAAAGAGATAATGATGGAACAAAGAGATATTAAAGAGTTAATGACAGAATAAAGACAGAATAAAGAGATGACAGAATAAAGAGATAATGACAGAATAAAGAGTTAATGACAGAATAAAGAGATAATGACAGAATAAAGAGTTAATGACAGAATAAAGAGTTAATGACAGAATAAAGAGATAATGACAGAATAAAGAGTTAATGACAGAATATAGAGATAATGACAGAATAAAGACCTAATGACAGAATAAACAGATAATGACAGAATAAAGAGTTAATGACAGAATAAAGAGATAATGACAGAATAAAGAGTTGATGACAGAATAAAGAGTTAATGACAGAATAAAGAGATAATGACAGAATAAAGAGTTAATGACAGAATAAAGAGATAATGACAGAATAAAGAGTTAATGACAGAATAAACAGATAATGACAGAATAAAGAGTTAATGACAGAATAAAGAGATAATGACAGAATAAAGAGTTGATGACAGAATAAAGAGTTAATGACAGAATAAAGAGATAATGACAGAATAAAGAGATAATGACAGAATAAAGAGATAATGACAGAATAAAGAGTTAATGACAGAATAAAGACAGAATAAAGAGTTAATGACAGAATAAAGAGTTAATGACAGAATAAAGAGATAATGACAGAATAAAGAGTTAATGACAGAATAAAGACAGAATAAAGAGTTAATGACAGAATAAAGACAGAATAAAGAGTTAATGACAGAATAAAGAGATAATGACAGAATAAACAGATAATGACAGAATAAAGAGTTAATGATAGAATAAAGAGATAATGACAGAATAAAGAGTTGATGACAGAATACAGAGTTAATGACAGAATAAAGAGATAATGACAGAATAAAGAGATAATGACAGAATAAAGAGTTAATGACAGAATAAAGACAGAATAAAGAGTTAATGACAGAATAAAGACAGAATAAAGAGTTAATGACAGAATAAAGAGATAATGACAGAATAAAGAGATAATGACAGAATAAACAGATAATGACAGAATAAAGAGCTAATGATAGAATAAAGAGATAATGACAGAATAAAGAGTTGATGACAGAATAAAGAGTTAATGACAGAATAAAGAGATAATGACAGAATAAAGAGTTAATGACAGAATAAAGAGATAATGACAGAATAAAGAGATAATGACAGAATAAAGAGTTAATGACAGAATAAAGAGTTAATGACAGAATAAAGAGCTAATGACAGAATAAAGAGTTAATGACAGAATAAAGAGTTAATGACAGAATAAAGAGTTGATGACAGAATAAAGAGATAATGACAGAATAAAGAGTTAATGACAGAATAAAGAGTTAATGACAGAATAAAGAGTTGATGACAGAATAAAGAGATAATGACAGAATAAAGAGTTAATGACAGAATAAAGAGATAATGACAGAATAAAGAGTTAATGATAGAATAAAGAGATAATGACAGAATAAAGAGTTAATGACAGAATAAAGACAGAATAAAGAGTTAATGACAGAATAAAGAGATAATGACAGAATAAAGAGTTAATGATAGAATAAAGAGATAATGACAGAATAAAGAGTTAATGACAGAATAAAGAGATAATGACAGAATAAAGAGTTAATGACAGAATAAAGAGATAATGACAGAATAAAGAGTTAATGATAGAATAAAGAGATAATGACAGAATAAAGAGTTAATGACAGAATAAAGACAGAATAAAGAGTTAATGACAGAATAAACAGATAATGACAGAATAAAGAGATAATGACAGAATAAAGAGTTAATGACAGAATAATGAGTTAGTGACAGAATAAAGAGCTAATGACAGAATAAAGAGTTAATGACAGAATAAAGAGCTAATGACAGAATAAAGAGATAATGATGGAACAAAGAGATATTAAAGAGTTAAAGACAGAATAAAGACAGAATAGAGAGATGACAGAATAAAGAGATAATGACAGAATAAAGAGATAATGACAGAATAAAGAGTTAATGACAGAATAAAGAGTTAATGACAGAATAAAGAGATAATGACAGAATAAAGAGTTTATGACAGAATAAAGAGTTAATGACAGAATAAAGAGATAATGACAGAATAAAGAGATAATGACAGAATAAAGAGTTAATGACAGAATATAGAGATAATGACAGAATAAAGAGCTAATGACAGAATAAACAGATAATGACAGAATAAAGAGATAATGACAGAATAAAGAGTTGATGACAGAATAAAGAGTTAATGACAGAATAAAGAGATAATGACAGAATAAAGAGTTAATGACAGAATAAAGAGATAATGACAGAATAAAGAGTTAATGACAGAATAAAGAGATAATGACAGAATAAAGAGTTAATGACAGAATAAACAGATAATGACAGAATAAAGAGTTAATGACAGAATAAAGAGATAATGACAGAATAAAGAGTTGATGACAGAATAAAGAGTTAATGACAGAATAAAGAGTTAATGACAGAATAAAGAGCTGATGACAAAATAAAGAGTTAATGACAGAATAAAGAGATAATGACAGAATAAAGAGTTAATGACAGAATAAAGACAGAATAAAGAGTTAATGACAGAATAAAGAGTTAATGACAGAATAAAGAGATAATGACAGAATAAAGAGTTAATGACAGAATAAAGAGATAATGACAGAATAAAGAGATAATGACAGAATAAAGAGATAATGACAGAATAAAGAGTTAATGACAGAATAAAGAGTTAATGACAGAATAAAGAGTTGATGACAGAATAAAGAGATAATGACAGAATAAAGAGTTAATGACAGAATAAAGAGATAATGACAGAATGAAGAGTTAATGACAGAATAAAGAGATAATGACAGAATAAAGAGTTAATGATAGAATAAAGAGATAATGACAGAATAAAGAGTTAATGACAGAATAAAGACAGAATAAAGAGTTAATGACAGAATAAAGAGTTAATGACAGAATAAAGAGTTAATGACAGAATAAAGAGATAATGACAGAATAAAGAGTTGATGACAGAATAAAGAGATAATGACAGAATAAAGAGATAATGACAGAATAAAGAGTTGATGACAGAATAAAGAGTTAATGACAGAATAAAGAGATAATGACAGAATAAAGAGTTAATGACAGAATAAAGACAGAATAAAGAGTTAATGACAGAATAAAGACAGAATAAAGAGTTAATGACAGAATAAAGAGATAATGACAGAATAAAGAGATAATGATAGAATAAAGAGTTAATGACGGAATTAAGAACCAATGACAGAATAAAGACAGAATAAAGAGTTAATGACAGAATAACGAGTTAGTGACAGAATAAAGAGTTAATGACAGAATAAAGAGCTAATGACAGAATAAAGAGTTAATGACAGAATAAAGAGCTAATGACAGAATAAAGAGATAATGATGGAACAAAGAGATATTAAAGAGTTAATGACAGAATAAAGACAGAATAAAGAGATGACAGAATAAAGACATAATGACAGAATAAAGAGATAATGACAGAATAAAGAGATAATGACAGAATAAAGAGTTAATGACGGAAAAAAGAGCTAATGACAGAATAAAGAGCTAATGACAGAAAAAAGAGCTAGTGACAGAATAAACAGTTAATGACAGAATAAAGAGATAATGGCTACGTTTACATGCAGTCATTAAACCTTTCATAACTGGAATATTACCAATAACTCGGTTGCGTGCAGGCATGTAAACACCAAAAAACCTTTTTAAAAACCAGAATATGCTCATATTCCGGTTTTTAAAAACCTGAATGTCACCCCTGGGTTCCTGCTTTTCTAAGCCGAATATTTGGTCATGTATACGCCGATCGGGATATCCTCATCCTCAAAGGAACATTAAATTGTCTTCTGCGCATGTCCTTTTCGCAAGGAATCTTGGTCTTTTGTGTACAGAAGTACTTGTTGTAACATGGCACAGCTCCGGCTTGAGTTCCTAATTCTTCACATTCTCGTCTTCCATTAATGAAGAAACTGACAAAGAATAGTGTCAAGTGCTGGTGGTGGGTCAGTACCAGCACCAAAGCACAAACGAAGCCGACTGTTACCTGCTCCGGGCCGTTCATTATCCTCCATGCTGCTGCTGTTGTTCTCGTTGCTATTGGATACAGGAAGAAGAAGCGGAAATGACGCGCATTGCGTCATGACGTTCTCCGTGCATCGCCGTTTTGTCCGGGATACTATGCATAGAGGAGTAACCCTGTTTGCTCACGCATGTAAACTGGGTTATTCCGAATGTTTCAGAAACCTGAATATTGATCTTAACCCGAATATTGACTGCATATAAACGTAGCCACTGACAGAATAAAGAGAGATAATGACAGAATAAAGAGTTCATGACAGAATAAAGAGCTAATGAAGAAGAAAATAGAGATTTAGAGCTGAGTGAAATGGTACATTGATCAGCATTGATGCATACATAAGCTGCTGAGTACACACTGTGTGCTCATATGGACTCTCTCAAGACTCATGATTTCAGACATACTGTATAACAACAAGTCCTCACTACTGCCAATGGAGAGGTTGGGAGAGTTGTAATGAGAGTTAATCTTGAGACAAATTTGCATCACAGTTCTAACCAAAGGAGCCGAGCTACAGCCTTCATAGATAGATCTCCGGCAAGTGAGACAGGTTGATCAGAGAGCAGAACAAGGCTACATATGTTCCTATAACAACAAACATGATGTTTGAGCCTCAGCCTGGACAAAGTGCTGTTTTGAAGTTGACCAGGAAAAAGGATGGACAAAGAAAGCCAAAGTCATTCAACAGACTCACCCAGATTATGCTTGTTCTAAATGTAACGTGAAATTCTACAAAGAAACCAACACCACTTGAGACCCCCACTGGAAAGGATTACATTAAGTGTGATAGAGAGTCACACTTGCCCATAGCTGATCCACCCCCTACTTCACCTCAAGTTACTGTGCCATCAACTCCAGTATGCAAGACCTCCAGTGGTAAACTTGGGAAATCACCAGATAGATATAGAGAATATGTGATGTAGTTAGACTGCTTGTGTTAAAAGTTGGAGTAATGTTCATAAAGCTTTTCATTTAGAGATGACAGATAGTGTATATATAGTGAAAAAGAAAAGAGTTATGGTTTGAGTTGGGTTTGAATGCAGTAATTAATTCTGATGCAATTATTTTCATTTTGTACATCTTAAAAGACTAAAAGAAAAGCTGCTGTTTATGTAATGGCAATACTTCATTGAAAACAATGCGTAAGGATACTGGTGTAAAAAACACAAGTGCGGCAACATGCAGCTCACCTGCCTTTCAGTGTTAAGCATGAATACACTGAATAAACACATTCATATTTTGGGGAATGGAGTGATAAATGTTTTAATTTTAGAGTCATGAATGTGAGTGTAGTTCATTCTGGTGGCAGTGAATAAGTGCTGCTTTTGAGTAATACCAAGTTTCAAGCACTGCGCATGCATGCAGAGGAAGCTCAGCAGTCTGTCTCTTTCTGTCAGTTCATATGTGCTTCAGCTTTGTTGTCCCATACAGGACATTAGCCCAGGGCTTGAAGCAGGAAAAAATCCTGTGCCTGAAAATTTTTTATGCATGGGGGGTGGGGGAGGATTAATGAAATATGAGCAGTTCACCAAAAACAATTTAAAAAATGATCAGTTACTATAAAGTTGTAGTTGATTTCCAGCATTTTTAAAAATGATTTGCTCCAGAACTGAAAAACTAACATACTTGCATTGCCTCCAATTGTTAAAGAGATAGTTCAACATTTTGGCAAATTTGCCCATTGCCATAAGCCCTAGTGTAAGATCTTTGTCACCTATCACTGTTTTTTTTAATCAATTATGCAATATGGCTAAAATATGCAAGCGACTCGATGCAATTTGAAAAGAATAAACCTTTAATTATCAAAAAAAAAAAAAAAAAAAAAGTACAGTAAAATCTGCTGAAAATCTCCAGGACGACAGTCAGGGACCAGGAGAAGGGTAATCCAGTGTAAGATCTTTGTCACCTATCACACATTTGTTTTTTTAAATGAAAAAATCAAAATAAGATAAATAAGCTGTCATTGATATTTGACCACATTCAAAGTTAAAATATGTTCAAAACTTCTTAGACTACTGTTTTGTGTCACCTTCAAGTCATATTTAATAATCAGTTTTCGAAATATGGGGCAACATTCATCCTTTTTGGTTGCTCCAAGCTTCCGTACCGTAATACCCCGTGTAGACGCGCATCGTTTTTCAAGCGGCAGCAAGCCTGACTGATGTTTTTACACACGGCAGCTCACTTGACCGCAGTGAAGTGTGGGAGAGAGCACGCACGGACGCTTATGTGACCTGGGTCTGAAGCATGACGAGCTAAAACTTTTTTCCCGCTGCTGCCATACAATAGTTTTCTGGAGCACAGTACACCAGGGCTGCCAACTTTTCCAAAAACCTTGGAGTGAGATTTTGTGAAGCCAACCAAAATTTTGCCGCATACACGGCATAAGTTTAATCATACTATATAGAACTCAAAAGTAACAAACTGGTGCAAGTGCAATTAACTCAGATCCAGGTACAACATAAAATAAAAATAATGCCATATTTTTTGCCGTGTTGTCTGACACTTCCTCAAATGTCCTACATAGTGATATTAAACAATAACTGTAATCATGTCATTGCTTCTTATAAGTCTATATCCTACCTGTCTACAGGTCTGTTTATGCACAACCAGCAATTCCAAGACCAGTATTTTGTTCACCAAAAACACCGGTCTGATCACCACTAACTGAAAGCTCAATAATAGTTCTAAAACAAGAAGAAATACTTTAATGAATAACCACACTAAATAAAACTATACTGCATGTTTTTCAACGTTCATCAAACTGTCAACAAGCAGCAACAAAACAAAATCTGAATAAGTCACAAAACTTAAAAATGCACAAACCTACACACAATTAACCCCTTAAAGCCTGGTGTATCATATTTGAGACATACTTTTATGATACCTTTACCTAATCAATAGGATCAACAAATTCTTAAAAAACACATCTGAATACAATAAGATTAATGATAAAAATGTCCTCAAGTGGATTATCAGTTGCCAACAACATCTAATGTATCAAATGAGATACTAAAAATATATTTATGTTAAATTTTATGGAAATATTGATTTTGTTGGATTTCAGTAGGAAGTGAAATAAACATTTCAGCTCCAAAAACATTTGAATGTTCTGGCTATTATTTGTGCATTCAGGCTTTAAAGGGTTAAATTATGAAGTGCAATTGAATATACATAATTAGTCTAGATTTAATTTCCTTTAGTAAATGAAAAATGTTTTGGCATCAACATGTAGGCTACAAGTCCACAACACTATGAACTATCCAGTATAAAAGCATCTGACTTGAACATTAATGTAAACAGAGGTGATTTTCATTGGAGGACAATAAGGAGTGGACATTAACAGTCAGAATGTCATTAGAAACTTGATCTGCTCAAGTTAAGATCTAAGTCAAAGTTGTCACTACTTTATTTTTAAATCAATAAATCTATACTAGAACATCAAACTCAAAGTAATAACAGCCTACATAAATGAATTTGTAAATCTGGACAGGAATATCTGAGTAGAGAAATGTAAAACAGTGTAATATTTGTGTGTAGTCTGGTTTATTCTAGTGGGTATAATCTGACATACTCTGATGATGTTTGTCCTCTTAGGGCCTCCATACACTGAAGACATTTTTACCACATTTTGACCAGATTAATACACCGTCCACTGAAAACAGCTGAGACCCACAATGGGCCTCCACCTACAGGTTGAAAACCGCTCCACTAGTAGACTGTATTTGAAGCTTGATCCTTCAAAGATTGTTCTGATATCATGGAGAATAAGTGATGGAGGATCCCTCAGGAAGAATTTATTATTTAAAAACAGTGAGTGAGTGAAAACAAGAGCTGGACTGATGAAGAATGTAGAATTTTGATTAATGAAAGGCTGACTCGTCAGTTTTTGAAGTCTTTTGTTCACTTAAACCGGGCACATGAGCTGTCAAGACACCGTGTGAATGATAAAATCACACAGAGTGACTGATGATCCCTCACTGTTCCTGCGATGTGCGTCCATCTGCGTCTTTACGCTCACCGGCAGACGGAGGAGCACACACACACACACGCTGAGAGAAAGTGAAAGTCACACAAGCATGCTGCTATATGTATCCTTGGGCATTTTGTTGTGGTTATATGGTATTTCAGGGCGTTTTCTAGTGGGTATATGGCGTATACCTGCATATGTAGCCAGAGTCTGGCGGACTGTAGAGCAGACTCCGCCCGGAATGTCCGCGGGCGTCAGAGCTGTCAGAGTCGAGCGCACTGCCGCATAGTATTTTCTTGTGAAATGAATGTGAAAGCCGACATTTCCCACTAACCTTGCGCATTTTTTCCATTTCTTTGTCATGACGCTGTAGACTGAGGACGAGGGAGAGGAGCTGCTCTGCCTGCTGACTTTGCAAAGCACTAACATGAAGAGACGGAGCAGTGTTTTGTGTGACACCAGTGCCCCGAGCGGAGTCCGCGCGATCGTATAGTTTGAGCTTTGCGAGCACAGGCCTGGCGGACATCCGCTTTGAGTCCGCGCGGACCTCCGTGTAGTCCGCTCCGCCCGAGTATGTTTGGGCACACAATTCCTGCGTCCCCCTGGGATTTGTGCTTTCAGCGGGAGAAATCGGAGGTGTGGCATGAGAGCGTGTCAAGCCAATGAAATGCGTGAGTCTCACGGCCAATGCACGAGAGTTGGCAGCCCTGCGGTACACAAAAATAAGCTCCAAGCTCCTTGAGCTTTAGACACCAGCTACCGTGAGGCTTTCCATCTGCTCCGGCCTCCTCTATCCAACCCCAGCGCCACTTATTTTTCACTCCCGCTTCCTATCTCGCAGCAGAGACCGCTATTACTGCACAGAGCGGGATGATGGCACTTGCTACCTTGCTCAGCTCCTCTGCTCTCTCTGCTGGATCTCAGGGTCTGTAGCCACCTTCGTCAGGGAGTAGGCTAATAAGGTGATGTTGCTGGCAGCCGCTTATGCTTGGCTGGCACACTGAGGAGACCTGTCTGCAAAGCAGCCCGTTAGCTGGTCCCTGCTAGACGGGAAGGCCTGACGTCGGCCCCTGATGAGATTCGGCTTTACTCCGAAGATTGCAGATAACCCTGGATCCAAGGGGGGAATGGGCGGGAAGCCCTCATCCGTGAAGCCGTCCACTCTGGTGATGGGGACATAAGTGGTCACTGGTGCTCTCAGCTTCCCAGGTTCAGCCGCTGCACCTGACTGACAGGGGATGATGGCGGGGAAGCGAGGCCAGATCTGTTCTCGGCGGGCCGTGTGGGCCGAGGTGAAGCAGCCTGCCATGTTGTCCGGCTCCGGTGGGGGAGGTGTCGCCGGTACCGGGAGGTGTTTATACGCCGCCGCCCTCTCAATGATGCCTGGCAGCTCCTGGACAAGCGCACTGATGACCGGCAGAGAAGTGGAGGATGAGAGGGGGACCCCAGTAACGCCCGGGCGTCCCTGAGAGAGCTCATCCTCTGTCTCTGCCTCCTCCAGCTGAAGGGTACCTGATCCCCTCGGGGCTGATCTTGTCCGAGTCTGGCCCCGCTAGCAGGTTAATTGCGTCCTCCAGGGCGCAGGTGTCTGAAACAGGAAAAGCATCCCCAGCGGCGTCAGTGAAGAACTCCACTCGGCGCCGCCTCTCCTCGGGGGTGAGGAGCTTACAATAGAGGCACCTTGCATTTGAGGTTAGCGCTAGTCCGGCGTGCTCCGGGCCTAGGCATCCCACGTAGCAGGAATGTAAATCGAACCCCATGATGTAGCCTGTACGGCACACTCTGATGGCACCCTTCGATGAATCCATCCTGCAGGTCTAAAGCTCTTAAGTGCTGCTCCAGTACGCTGAAGAAAATGGGGAGCAGAATGTATCCACTATTTATAGGGGTGAAGCCGCGGGAAGGGCCCAGCACGTGGGTGGGCGTAGACAAAGATTGCTTCAGTGCTGTGCTGACGCGACAGGGAGAACCCACTAGCGATAGCCTTAAAGGGCGAAGCCTATATGAAATAGAACCAGCTCCTCACCGCTAACGCTGTCCAAATGTTGAAAACTAAAGGCCCGTGCTAATCTGCCTCTGATTGGCTAGAACGCCTTGGTTACCTTAAATACCATTGGTAGTTGGAACTATCACTTTAAACGACTGGCTACAGAGAAAAAAAAAATACTTCATCAAAATATTCCTACGCCGGATTTCCGGCACCAAGCCCTGTTAGCCTGTAGCTAGTTTAAGGAGAAAAAAACAAAAACAAAACATTGAAACAGAGTCTCACACATACTCAGTTACAAGAAACATTGAAATACATGATTACAGGGGCACAATATAAATCACCGCAGGCTTACTATGAGGACAGACAAAGACAGGTACACTCAAACACACTGTCCTGCTGCCTGTCCTTGAACATATGTACTGTACACAATTCTATGAGATATGTTGTATAAAAAGTAAATAATTCTTTTCTTGTGTGTATGCATAACAACTTCATGTCCAGATGACCATTAGGTCCTTAGGCCAGTGTCCCACTCCCACTTGCTTCAAAAAACTGTGGATCAGTCAAAGTGGTGCCTTTAGGCTTGCAATCGTCACACACAACTCATGGGCTCTTTCTATAACAGAGAGGGCTCTGAAAAAATATCAAATGTAAACCACGTAAAATGTCAGAAATCCTCTCAAAGACATTTGCACATCTTACCCATTTTAATGCAGCCAGTGCGGTGTCACTGGCATGTGTGAACTGAATCGACTATTTGTCCTCAGTGGATAAATCAAAGACTGACTGGACTAATAATGTATGAGGGAAAGACTTCTGGCAAATACCTAAAAAGAATTTTATAGAACACAGGCTTATGAAGCCAACACAATGAAAAAGAGCAATTTCTGCATTTAACAAGCCCATCCAAAATAAAAACCAATATGCAAGAGGAAATGATAGAGGTGTAACAAACGATGTATACACAGTCTTGTTAACATAAAATTTAGGCTGGCTTCAGTTGATTTTTGTGTTTTTTTTCCCCCAACTGAGAGTCACCTTATTACAGGACCTCTAGTTGAACCGATGCACTGGACCTATTTACCCCGGATTTTCACAATTTCTAGTACAGAATTTCACCTGACATGAGCTAGTAAATTTAGCTAAAGTTTTGAAGACAAACTGATATAACATGTCTGTAAATTAGACATGTTATATCAGTTTGTCTTGAAAACTTTGTCATATTTGTTCAAGGTTCTGCACTGGCTGTGTCACATCTCCTCTGTCTCTACGTTGATCCTTCCTATCATGTGTGTAGATCATCTCATGTTGGCGCTGCATTAATTCTGGAGGCCATTATGTGTCCAGTTAACAAGTGGTCGAATATCCCTGGCCTTGTACTGAAATATCATATAGGCTAATATGACTGCAATAAGTAAGAACAACATAGGTTCCTTCCACAGGTTCTTTATCCTCATTTAACCATACAAACACAGTGGTCTGTGTCTCTTACCTTCCAAAGGCGCCATAGGTGTTTACAATGCGTAGCGGGTCAAAAGAGGTATTCATCACCTGTCTGGAACTCAACAGGTTCATCACAACAGGAATGCTCAAGCATCCAATCAGAATGCCCAGAGAAATGTTCATGATGCCACGAATCATCATACCTGCATTACATTGTGTACACACATACACAAAAAATAGTGAGTAAATGACATGGAAATAGAACAGCAAAAGAACACTGACATTCTTGTCTTTATTTTGTGATCATGAAAAATGGCTTTAGTCTTAGAAGCTGGTTGTTCCTTTTCTTTTAGGGAAAAATGATTCCTACTCAGCTCTTTCTAAGACAGTTTGTTGAAACAGCCCAGTCATTCCTTCTATTACAATGTAAATGCACTTTTCAGATGATGTCATTTTAAATGTTGATGACATTTTGCCTCTATTTCTCTCCCTTTTAAAAAAATTAAACTGAGAAGCTAAGGGAAAAACAGTTAATGGGTCATTCCTGGCTCTTGGTGACTCTTTTGTGACAAAACAAGAAATATCTGTAAAAAAAATCTGTATAATTGTACTTAAAGTAAACAAAACTTATTTTACAAAAAGTTTTTATTATAGAATAGAATTTTTGGTCCTTCAAGGTCCTTTTTGGGAAGGGAATCTGCTCTAATGTTTGAATTTTGTAAAGGTTAGCTGAGGTACCACCAGTGCCTTCTTGTCAGGGTTGTCCTACTACAAAACAAGTGATTTAGACAATTTTATATAACAGTAGAAACCAATTCCAGACAGACTGCATGTGTCTGTTGGGCTGATAAAAATAATCTCTGCAAGCCTATGTCATATTAGAAAATTAGAGCAAAATTGAAATGGCCACTATTGGAGTCTGTATTGTAAAGTCCAACTTAGACTGTATTAAATTAGAGCCATATGTAAAATCGTTTTCCTCTTCTCAATTGTCTGAGTGCTAAACTTTTTTCTTCACAGAATTTCCTTTACAATATAAGGAAACGAGTACAGTATAAAAGTCCTTTTTTCAATATTTTTAGTTAATTCAAATATGGACATAACATTAATTTAATCTGACTGTTCGGCGTAATTTTTTTTACAACTATAAGCAAAGGCAAAAACTAAGATTTTCTGACAAAAAAATAAATGTCTTAGATTTTGCTGACTAAAACTAGACCAACTTTGGGCAGCAAAAATGACCAAAGAGTAACTACAACTACCATCCATTATCAACTACAGCCAAAAATTCATAAATCCAGAATAGGCACCAAAGTAATTATCAAAAATGAAGAGTCAAAGCATTAGTTTGTGACAGCTCCTTATCATTCCAGTGTTGAACAATTCTTTCTAACTTAGCAACAAAACAAGGTAAAGTAAGTTGAGAAACAGAGCCAACACTTTTTTTTTTTTGCAAAAACAAACAAACAACAAACAATAAAACAAGCTGCAAGTTTAATATCTAATAATATTTGCAATAAAGACTTGTACTAATTAGGCATCATTTTTGCAAGACCAATCAAACAACTTTCAATACTTCTTAAGTCCTGGATACCCTGTAATAGGTCAGGCAATCGAAAACATGTATTCATTTTATGAAACTGATTTTTAAATTAGAACAAGTAAAAGCAGTATTTATTCCTACAAATATGAATTAAGAACTCTCTTTTCAAGAAGAATTAATTAGACTCTGTAATGCTTCCTGACACCTTTCAGATTAATAAGCTTCAGGTATGATGCACTTAAGGCCTGATATGTCCTCATTTTTCTTAACTGTGCCTGACTATGCCAGCCGGGCGTTAAATTTAGCTTAAGGGTATTTTTTGTCAGTCATGGCTGCTGAATACCTTTGGTGGGTTTTGCGATGCTTTCAGCTTTATTGTCACTCTGAATTTTGTGGACTGCTTTCCTAGCTTGGCCTTCAGAGGAAAATAAGAATCCAAGTGAAGCGTCATCAAAGCACGCCAGACTTGGAACAATGGTTAGCCAGTTAAGGAAGCTTAGGTTCCCACTTATTATCAGAACTACCTATAGCAGAGGAGACAATAAAAAAGACACAAAATAAGCATAGACATTTGCATCATTGTTCAGTTGATGGGCTAACTGTACTCTGTTGTATTAGCATAATAATTTATCATAATGAGTTGCATTGCATTGTTTTACTAAGCAAAAGTGACTTTACAAACTGACACTTAGAGCACGACTCTCAAATTAAGCTGAAGTGCTGATATGAGAAATTCAATAAAATAAGTAGATACACAGAAATATCCCCTTATGTCACTCACTAAATACATTCAATCTTCTGACTTTTATCTTTAAGATATGATGAAAGAATACAATATAATCTGTAATCAAATTATTTAGACCTGTTATTTTCTTTTTAACTTAAAATAATGATATTAACAAACTGCAGGCACAAAGTGCATTTATGAACATCAGTGGGAGAGAAATCAGTGCATTTAAAACTTGGACAAATCATATAATGTTTTGTCACTGATACACTACACTAATACACTACAGTTTAATGAAAAAGTTTGGGCACACCTCTGAGGCAGCATAATAATTTATTCTATCTTTACAGAAAGTCATCACAGTGGCACGTAATTCATCTTCAAATAAAAACTGAGTACTGGGGTATTTTCCAGACAAAGATTTTTAGTGTGGTAATATTAAATTGAATAAATTTAAATCCGACATGAAAAATAGGCTGTGCTTTTTGCACAAAGAGATCCAGCTGGTTCGGTGGTAGGAAAACTTCTTGATGTAAAAAAGTTCAGCAACCTAACTAAGCTCATTAGAGTCCTTGCCTGGGTATTAAGAGCTGCAAGAGACTGGAAGAGGAAGCTGCAGCTGTCAACTCTTCACAAAGCAAAGTGGGAGGCTGTTCCTCCAAAAGAAGAAGCAAAAGTAAAGGCAAGTAAAACTGTACTCTCTGTTGAAGAATACGATGATGCACTGAGAGACCTTTTCCTGACTGCCCAAGGAGAAGTTATATTTAATGAAACTACACTCAGCAGACTGGCTGTATACAGTGAGCAGAAATCAGGGCTCTTGGTCTGTGGAGGGAGGATAAAGTTCTTCAACCAAGGCAAAGCTGCAGTGCCAACTGTACCATATGAGGCATGGGTATCCACTCTTATCACTCAAGAGGCTCATAAAGCAAATCATGAGAAAACAGCAGGGGCACTCCTAAGGATGAGAAGGAAAGCCTGGATAACTAAATGCCGTAGATTGGCTAGAAAGGTTGTGAACAGCTGTGCAGTATGCAGAAAGTCCAGAGCAATGAAATGTAAACAGACAATGGGGGATCTTCCACTAGAGCATTCAACACCAGCAAGGCCATTTGAATTCGGGCCATACGAGGTAAAAGATGAAGTAAGAAAAAAGTAAAGTTGAAGGTGTGGGGCATCATCTTCTGCTGCATGGCATCAAGAGCGATACACACAGATGTTATGTTTCAGTCAGCTGAAAGGTTTCTCCTGGCCTACAACAGATTCACTGCACTGAGGGGACATCCAAAGAAAATGTGGTCAGGTCCTGGAAAAAACTTCATTGGAGCCAAACCTGCTCTGAAGGAACTTAACACATTTCTGGACAGTTTGGAGAGATCAAACATTGAGAATGAAGCTGCAAAACAGCAAACAGAGTGGAGTTGGAAAATTCATCCTGCAGACTCACCTCACAGAAATGGAGCCGCTGAAGCAGCAGTTGGTTTGTAAAAAGAGCCTTGAACAACCTGGGAGGAAATGGAACCTTCACTTGGAGTGAATTTCAAACTTTTCTTTTCATGGCAGCAAATTTAGCTGATGAGAGGCCCATCGATGCCAGAACTCAAAGCAGAGAAGACTATGTAGAATACATCAGCCCAAACTCACTACTGCTGGGTTGAGCCACACCAAGAGGAGACCCTGGGAGCTTTGATTTTGAAGGTTATTCCTACAAAAGGCTAAGAGTGATTCAGACAGAGATGTCACACGTGTGGTAGTTCTCCTCCCCATTGAGGAACATCACCCTAGAGGCAAAATGCTGAAGAGGATGGAGGAAAGGAAGAGCAGTCTTCAAACTTCAAATCCAGCTGCCAACATCACAACATCTGGTGATCTCCTTGGGTTTGGCGACCAGTAGCTCAAGTGGGAGGTGTCAAGCCAAACAGAACAAAAGACATTTAATGTAGTTTAATTATGTATTAATTAGTTTATCTGGGTTAAAATATGGTAGTCCTGAAGGTCTCCTTGATCATTTGTGCTGCTGCAAAAGACAGAAGGCAGAGTAGAGAAGGGGAGAGAGTGAGAAGCATAAGCAGGTGAGCAGCATGCTGCTTAATTAGACCAGCAGGTAGGAGCTGCAGGGAGATGTGCAGCAGGAGCAAGAGCAGAAAGGAGACTTCAGAGACACCAGCAGTCAGTTTATTTGTTTTATCTAATTAATGAAGGTTAATTTAAATGATATTTTGTGAAACTGAAATGTGAATTTGCCATTTTTCCTCAGGTTTTCAACCTATTCGTATGAAGACAAATGAATTAAAAGGATTCTTCACTGAACAAAAGAATTGAGTTGTCCTGTGTCCTCTGGAGATCTACCGCTAGCCTTTACAAGTTCGGGCCTTGTGCCATTAACCCCTAAAGAACCTGAAAATGACTGATGTACTTTCAACTAGCAAAAACCTTGGTTTAGGGGGGCTGCAGAGACAAAGGACTGAAAATATAAATTTGATAGCAACAAACTTATGGACACCCAGACCATAAATGCGTCCCTACCATATTTGTCTCTGTTGAGTATAAATTTATTAAAGGTAAGCCTCTTGAGATGTGACACCTCATTTTCAAGAGGGACCTCATGTCTACATGGTGCCAAAGATAGTTACTATAGATGTATCAACCATGGATAGAGAGATCATGCTAATATCTACATTAACAGCTATAATGATTATGAACTGGAATGAGATGGCCAAATATGTGTTATGTCTGTAATTGTAGTTATTGAGGCTTCGTGACTCCACAGCAGCAAGCAGTCTACACCAAGGATCCCAGGCAACCTAAAAGACAAGAGCCAGAGACGAGTACAGGAGCAAACAGAAAGGGGCAGAGGCAGATATGGAGACAGAGTGTGAGAGAGAGAGGGATAGAGCCCAGTGTGCCAGATCCCCCCGGCAGTCTAAGCCTATTGCATCTTAACTATGTGTCTAAACTATGGACTATGAGCTGGTCCCTAACTGAAAGCTTTATCAAAGAGGAATGTTTTAAGTCTAGCCTTAAAGGTAGAGAGGGTGTCTGCCTCCTGAACTGCAATGAAGTCCTCACAGCTGAGGACTAGTGGGATCACAGACTCAATAGAGCTCTGACTCTGTGTCAGCCTGTGCCACTGTGCATCATTCAACAATTCAGCGCACTTTGCACAAAGAGAAGCTGTACAGGAGAGTGATGCTGAAGACGCCTTTTCTGCACACGCCACAAACAGAGTCGCCTCAGGTGTGCAAAAAGCACATTTGGACAAGCCAGGTTCATTTTGGAATAGGATGCTGTGTACTGATGAGACAAAGATTGAATTATCCGGTCATAAAGGGGGCGACAGGCATGGAAGCATCAGGACACAGCACTCCAAGAAAAACACTTGCTGTCTGCAGTAAAATCTGGTGGAGGGTCTGTCATGCTGTGGGGCTGTGTGGCAGTGCAGGTACTGGGGGTCCTGTTAAAGTTGAGGGTCACATGGATTCCACTCAATTTCAGCAGATTCTTGAGAATAATGTTTGAGAATCAGTCACAAAGTTTAAGTTACAACTGGGCTGGATATTTCAACAAGACAACGACCCAAAATACTGCTCAAAATCTACACGGGCATTCATGCAGAGGAACAAGTACAATGTTCTGGACAGGCCATCCCAGTCCCCAGACCTGAATATCAGTGAAAATCTGTGGGATGATACGAGGGCGAGTCAATAAGTAACCAGCCTAACTTCTTTTCAGTTGAGATCCACCTCTTCTTTTTCAATGTAATTGCCCTCTAGTGTGATGCACTTAGAACAACAGCGTTCAAGTGCCATCAGCCCAGAACTGAAAAAGTCAGGGTCCTTTCCACTGACCCACTCCTCAACTGCTGTCACGACTTCTTCGTCAGACCGGAAATGATGTCCACGGATATCCTTTTTCAAGTTTGGGAATAGGAAGAAGTCGCTAGGAGCTAGGTCAGGCGAATAGGCAGGATGTGGTATTAATTCATACCTGTTTCGCTCTACAGCATCCATTGAAACTTTGCAAGTGTGGACTCTCGCGTTGTCCTGTTACAGCAAAACACCTTTAGAGAGTTTACCTCGGCGTTTTTCATGGATGGCGGTTCTCAGCTGGTCTAGCGAGTTTGCATAGTACACTCCAGTTATTGTACTTCTCTTGGGTAAAAAGTCAAACATAATAACGCCTTTTGCGTCCCAAAATACTGTGGCCATCACCTTGCCAGCAGATGGTTGCGTCTTGAACTTCTCTGGCCTCAGGGACCCCAGCCCTACCCACTGACGACTCTGAGCTTTATTCTCATTCTTCATATTCTTAATAATGAATAATATTGATAATAATGAACCCAAGTCTCATCTACAGTCACCAGAAAATCATCTTTTGACCTAAAACGCTTCAACAAGGCGCTGCATACTGATGCTCTGGTTGCCATTTGCTCATGGCTAAGTGATTTTGGAACCCAACGGGCTGTTAGCTTGCACATACCTAAACGATCACGTAAGATTGTTTAAACGCTACCATGTGAAATGCCTAATGCCTGCGCTATTTCTTCCACCTGAATTCGCCTATCAGAGTATACCAGATCCCGAACTTTGTTACACATTTCTTCGTCTGTGGCATCCAGGCGGCGTCCAGACCTGGCTTCATCTTCTAAAGACGTTCTACCGCGTTTGAATTCCCCTACCCAGAATTTAACCTGAGCATAAGATGGTGCAGAAGACCCATAAACATCGGCTAACTCGCCGTGTATTTCCTTGCCTGTTTTACCTTTGAAATACAAATACCGAATTACAGCACGGTACTCAACTTTAGATGAGAAGCATGCCTTTGCATCACTAGCCATGTTTGACATTCAATATCTTATTAAAGAATGACTCGATACGCGTGCAATTTTGTACCCAGGTATAAAACATGTATTGAAACAAGGCATAAAAATCGTGATCGTCTCGGTCAATCAGAAATGGGATAGGCTGGTTACTTATTGACTCGCCCTCGTATGAAGCCGGCTGTCCCTGCTCAGCAACCATTGAACCTAACTGAAATGGAGATGTTTTGTAAGGAGGAATGGTCCAAAATACCTCCATACAGAATCCAGACAGTCATCAGAGATAGCCTCTGATTATTTTATGAAAGGAGGCTCTACTAAATATGGATGTGAATTTTCAGTTGGGGTGCCCAAATTTATGCATCTGTCTAATTATGTTTAGATGCATATTGCACATTTTCTGTTAATCCAATAAACCTCATTTCAGTATTGTAACATCAGTAATCCATCAGTAATTTGATATTTCAAAATTAAACTGCTGATCCAAACAACCAACGATTTATAAACGAAAATAACTGAAATTTTCAGGGGCGCCCAAACTTTTTCTTACCACTGTAAATACAAAAGCTAAGTAGTTGGACAAATGAGAGAAAAACTTGCATCTCTTTTTGTCTCCACCTCAACAAAGGGACCAATAAATACATTGTTCAGATAAGTAAAACAATTGTTCAAGTCAGTATTTGTTAATAAGAAAGTGTCCCTGTTAAGACTCAGCTTTTTTGCCCTCAAGTCCTTGAAGTTTGTAAGCAAAATGAGTTACCTGAAACAAGATCTGGACTGCACCATTGACCATGCACATCCGCCTTCCCAAAAAGGTGAAGAATGGGAAAATAAGCTCGATGAGGTGGTTGGACAATGTCTCGAAGCGGTGAAACCACCAAGGTGAGCGATGCATGTAGTATGACATGGGGTTAGGAACTGGTTGGGTCTAAGACAATTGCGGGGGGGATAGAGGATAGATCTTTAGGCAACTTAACATATACACGGTGAGTCTGTATACACATATGAATGAGCCCATTCATCCACTCTTGTTCATGCAAGAGCACAAGCACTAATAAGTTGGTGGTGCAGTTGGCCACAGCTTGGTCAGTGATCGGGAGGCTGCAGGTTCGAGCCCAGCTCCGGGCAACACATGGCGATGTGTCCTTGGGCAAGACACTTAACCCCAAGTTGCTCCCACTGCTGCGTCAGTGGCACGTAAATGGGCATGAAAGGGCGTGAAAGTGTTGGTTGATACTGACGGATAACTGACAGAGAAACTCAGAACCATCAGTGAGTGAATGTGAGAGCGAATGGGTGTGAGTGGGTAAGTGTGACCTGCAGTGTAAAGCAGCTTTGAGTAGAAAAGCACTATATAAGCTCAAGTCCATTTACCATTTATAAAATGAGACTAGTCCTCACAAGTTGAACTCTAGTCATTTGTTGCAGAGGATGTTTGTGTTGTGGGAATTGATTGCAGGTAAAATATGTCAAAAACATATTTAAAAATACAAGACAAATAACACTATGCTTACTTACAAAGAGGTTCTTTGAGAAAAGTAGTCTCATATGCATCTTTATTCTTTGGAGAGGTTTTTTTTTTTTTTTTTTGATGGTCTGTTATCTCCATACAGAGAGGCCCTGACCAACTCCGGGATCGAACCGGTGACCTTGCCGTAAGGCACGTGCACTACCTGAGGCCATGCATTGCTATATGCTTCACAGGAATGAGGCAGCATTAAGACATTCCCAACCAGAACATCTCCATCACTGGCTTTCAGACTGTCTGGGCTCACAGGGGTGTCACAGAGAGTAGTAAGGGAAAGGTTCTCATTAACAAGATGTGCAATCCTGGCCACATTACGGAACTCATAGTCAGGGCGTTGAACTGGTAAGCTGCGGGACTCTGGCCATGTAATTGGTCCATGGAAATCTCCCATGCCATTGTTGGGGTTGTATACATCCCTCCCTCTGCCAATCCCCTTACAGCGTCTAATGCCATACACACTGTTGTAACCATACTACAGACTGCCCACCTGAGCGGCCTCATCTTTGTTTCAGGGGATTTTAACCATGTCTTAATGACAAAAACACAGCCAAGCAACACATGTGAGTTCAGGGAAAAGGACCCTGATTCTGCGGTATGAAAGTGTCAAAGGGGCATAAGCTCTGCCTCTTGCTGAAGTGTTTTTGGGACAGCAGGCTCAGGGTTTCCCTCACAACGTTGACGACATAACAGCGAATGTGATCAGTGGGAGGGGGTGGGGCTATGAGATCATTGTCTCTGAAAATATGTGCATTTGTTGTAAACACAGAACAGGTTCCTTTTTGAGATTTATTCACTCTGGAAACTGGTCAAAAAGTTGTTTTTGGGCTCCCAAAGTGTTGGTTCCATGTAGATGAAATGTGTATATGAAAAAAAAAGAAAACATTTACAGATATTCCTGAACTTATCTTCATGGGGACAGCCCCTTACACTAATCTGTAAGGCCAGTGATGGTTTTTGTTCTAATAGTGATCCTTCAGTGTTAATTCAATTCAATACTGAAATGCACAAAATGAAACCATGGTTTGACAAGAAAGCACTCGCAGAGCGCAAACCTCCACCAAGATAGGTTTTTTGTGGAGTTATATGCACAAATGCCGAAAATGGTCCTATCTCACAATGTTAAAGAATCCTATAAAAAAAAATTCCTGGATCCAGATGGTGATCCGGATCAGTCCCAAAATCTAATAATTTGTTCCTTATCCCATTCCACACATTTCCTGAAAATTTCATCCAAATCCGTCCATAACTTTTCAAGTTATCTTGAACCCAAACAGACAAACAGACAAACAAACAGACAGACAAACAAACTAACCAACGCCGGCAAAAACATAACCTCCTTGGCGGAGGTAATAAAAAATCAATTGTCACTCAACTTAGGGAAAACAAAATTAATGTTCTTTGGGAACTGTAGAACAAATGCACAAATACTGATTAAGCTGGATGGGGTGAATATTGAAAAGGTCAATAAAATCAAATTCCTAGGAGTGACAATAGATGATCAGATCAGCTGCAAATCACATATTAAACATGTTCAAACCAAAGTTTTAAAATGCATAGTAGTATTAAATAGAGCAAAGCAGGTTCTGCAGGTTTCACCAGGTGTTTAGTGTTGATTTGTTTTGTTATTTTTTTTTTTTCTATATGATTTCAAAAGAATCATAAGAGCTTATTACCTCCGCCGAGGAGGTTATGTTCTTGCCAGGGTCTGTCTGTTTGTTTGTTTGTTTGTCTGTTTGTCTGTTAGCAAATTTACACAAAAACTACTGGATGGATTAACATCAAATTTTTAACAGAGGTGTGGTTTGATCCAAGGAAGAAGCAAATACATTTTGGTGGTGATCCGCACATTTGTCTGGATGCAAAAAAATTCCAAAATTTTCTAAAAATCCCATAACTTAACATTGTGCCGTATTTTGTCCCACCCACAGCACCATCTGATTGGTTACATACTCTGGTTACACGCAGAGTGAACAGCCAATCAGCACTGAAAGCTGTGCATGCTCACATGCTCACAGACACAGAGGAGAGAAGGAAACGTTCTGCCATGGAGAAAACCCGGCGCTGTTCCTGGAGCCTTGGTTTCTAAGATAAATTAAGGCAGCAGACTCTCCTGAAATTGCAATAAACATCCCAGTCCTCTACAACTCACAGCTAATAGTGACATTACTGTGAGCCCATTAACCTTATAGAAACATACGCAGCAGCTCTGCTCGCTCTCAGTCCCTCCAGACATGCCTGTTAATCACTCGAAACAAGGCTGCTGATAATGTCAATATGGAAATAGTCCGTCATAGTAGGAGTCTGTGTGTGTGTAAAAATCTAACCCCCAGATTCCACATAGAGCCAATGCGCTGCGCACCGAAGCGCCGTGTTTTGCTCCGACCAACAGGCTGGTGACATTGCCCACTGGAGCAACACCAACATCTGTACAAGCAGCAGCACATTGGTGCAGTCAACAAGTTACAAGACCCACTACTGACTAGGTCACTCTACTGGATGATATTTTATATCAACAATAATCACACTTCTTGCAGATTGATATTTTTCATTCATTTGGTGGCACAGCTGGATAGCGCACTTGGTCAGTGACCCCAAGTTGCTCCCAATACTGCGTCAGTAGCGTGTAAATGGGCATGAAAGGGCGTGACTGTGTTAACTGATACTGATGGATAACTAACATAGAAACTCAGAACCATCAGTGAGTGAATGTGAGAGCGAATGGGTGTGAATGGGTGGATGTGACCTGTGGTGTAAAGCAACTTCAAATAGTCAAGACTAGAAAAGCGCTATATAAGCTCATATTAGAAAATTTGCCACTTGTAAACACCAGGCACATGCACATCCATATTATATATTTGGACTGAAGCCATTTATTTTAACCAGGTTGTAGGATGTTTATTTGGGCTGTAAAAAGCACCCGTTTCCCACACACAGTCACAACACCTGCAGAGTTCCTGCAGCCAGCCTCAAGTGGAAACTTAAGGAACTACAGCTTTTGGCACTTCTGCATGGGTCTTCATTTTCAGCCCAGGAGGTGGTCTAGTCATTAATCAAAGATGGGAGTGTATTTCTGGGTAACAGTGCAACAACAGGGTGTATGGCAGGAGGGAAGACCGCAGCTAGAGTCCCAACTACTGACAGGTTTTATTAATATTACCATATTATACAACATTTGACAGGCTTTGGTCTGTGTGAAATATAACCAAAATCAAGTGCAAAATGAAATAATGTGAGAAGAGTGCTCATTATTTCATTCAATCTAAACCGTCTGTACGGCTCCTCCACTGTGAACCATCATATGACAGAAGTGAAAGACATCCTATGCTGCTCTGCTTCTCCAGCTTCATCCAGCTGCAGCCTCACAACACGACCATGAAGGAAGTTGAAGGCAAATTAACTTCTAAATATGGTCAGATAAAATAGTCTGTGTAGATTCTCATTCATCCAGGTCATGGTTATCTTGAAGATTCAAACAAGTTTGAATGTTCAAGATGGTCAGATGGTCAGATAAACATTTATTTTTTTACTTTACACATATTTTATTTGTGTTAGCATGCTAATAGGCTAACTACTCAAGGCATAGTGTACGGTAAATGTAGCTTTCATTACAGTAATGGCTGCTGGTCTGTATAATATTTTAAAACATTATGTAATTGTAAAATGAAGTATTCGGTTTTTGATGTGCAGTCAGTTGCTAAAGTGGAGTTCTTGTGTCATTTGTAATGAATGGACTTGGACTTGAGCTCATATGGTGCCTTTCTAGTGTCTTTGACTACTCAAAGCAGCCTTATACTGCAGGTCACATCTACCCATTCGCTCCCTAATGGTTCAGTTAATATGGTAGAAGTCCATCAGTATTATCTAACACATCCATGCCCATAGCCATTTGCACGCCACTGACGCAGCAGCGGGTGCAGTTTAGGATTAAACGTCTTGTCCATGTTGCTATGAGACAGCCTGAGGTGGGCTTGAACATGCAACCTTCCAATTAGCCTCTGTCTGACTAAGATTTAATGCAGGAACATGGAGCTTGGCATGGAGATTAAGGTTAAAGGGATACCCAAACATTTGTTTTTTGTTTTCGTGTCTTGCCTCACTCCAGAGTCCATGACAAGCAGACTCCATTCTTTTGACTGTGTGTGCAGTAATAAGGAAGAGACGGGAAGAGCTCACCCACCGCTAATTAGCTTAGCTCAAACATGGGGAGTCAATGGGTAGCGTTAGCGTGCCTCTTCCTACAGTCATGATAATTGTTGTTATCCATGA
Source organism: Cetoscarus ocellatus (assembly GCA_037902135.1). NCBI lineage: Eukaryota > Metazoa > Chordata > Actinopteri > Labriformes > Labridae > Cetoscarus > Cetoscarus ocellatus. The sequence continues at coordinate 157,585 of JBAMNC010001767.1, read as the reverse complement.
ATTTTCTAGTTATCTGTTTTACAAAAAACAGAAACAGATAATAGTAAAGGATATCATTTCATCATTAAGATTTAAAATTCTTGTCATTAACTTGTATTACTGAACAGAAAAAGAGTTTTCTTGGTTGAATGTTATGCTTGAATAATATCTGATTTCTCAGGGAGGCCCAGAGAACCGTCTAAAATTTGGGTATAAACAGGTGAATTCAGTTTGAAATTCATTATTCTTGTTAAAAATATATATTCAGTAACAATAACATTTTCAGTTTTAAACAATTGTACTAATTTTAAGAAAATGTAATAAGAAACAGGATTTTTTTCCGGCATATCCTATGACATAATATTTCTACTACCCAACCTTTACAGTAGATAGTAGATAAGAAAGTGGGGTTAATTGTAGAGTTGATTGAGGAATGAACCTACCTAAGTGGCCTTAGAACTGATGTGATATTTTTGACAAAAATTGCTTGAGCAATTTTGAAGTAAATTTTCACCCAAACATACACTGGAGTATGGGCATTTAATTAATCAGTCTTTTCAATTTTGAAAATTATAAATTTGAATGAATATGCTCATTAATATTGTACTTAATATGCAAATGGTCACATATTTATGAGGAAGTTTAATTATTTTTTATCAATGACACATCCTGAGATTTAAAGTTAAACCTTTGATAACAATTCTGAAATAAAGCTGTTTAAGTGTATGAAAACAGAGTGACTGAAGTATTTGAAGCAAAGTTTATCATAATTTTAAGACAGAGGGATTTTTATCATCTCGAAGCGCAATACTTAAAGATGTTAAGACCTTGTGTAATACTAGAGCAATTACAGGAGGTTATGCATTGTTGGAAGCAATTTTGTCCTCTGTAGCTTTACTAATTATAAGAATAGTAATTACCATGAAATTGCTCTGACTTTAGAAAAATATAAGTTTTAGCTTCTTGTGTCAAACAAAATATTCAGCCATCATATTGCTATAAAACTCTTGAATACAATATTTTCAGAGAGAATTCTAAATAATGTAAAATAAATGAAGAACAGAGACACAAGCCTCAGGTCAAACAGTCCTAACATCAGTTTGTCTTCCATTTTTATGGTAATGAATTATTAGTAAACATACAGACACAGGGATTTTGATTACACTGCAGGGCATAATGCAACAATGTTGTGTCTGGAGATAAAGAAAACCTTCGCTATAAATACCCTGGACAAAAATGTCTGCCAATTCGTGTTCTGTAATTGATGACACGCATATAATATAAACTCATTATCTTTGTTTAACAATATAGAGGAATCAGTTTAATCAAGACACTCAAAATGCTGAAAAACCTGAAGTGTCTACCCAATGTAACTTTAAAGTCAATAGCTTTGATTTTATTTTGTATTTTTCTTTGTCAGTTCTTGACATCACTTCTAATTGACAGTTGAGGTGAGCTCAGAGTGGAGGGCAGAAGCTGGACTGTCTTGAATAATGTTGCAAATTCATCCCTGATGAAATATTTAGTACATATCAGAAAGGGACCAATGACCTGCTGATTAAGTTTAGAAGGTGAACGGAATGTTGATGAAGATCCATGATTTTTTTAAAAATGGATTTCTTAAAAATGCACAATACTTCTAGTATTATCTGTTTTGTTTGTTGTAACCTTTTCTATCATTAGATGACCAAGGGCACTATTTAAAACTGCTATGTCATGCTTTTGATTTGTGCTAAAGCATGCTTTCATCATGCAGACTACAGACTACAAAACACATTCTGCTTCACAGAAGAAATAAAAAGAAATAAAAGAGTAAGAAATTCATTGATCTCCTCCAATTAGTTTATTTTAAAGGATTGATTTCTTTTATTAACATAAACCTTTAACTCCGTCATATTCATAGTTTTCAGCAGCTGATGCTGTCAAGAGCTGTTTATCTCTTCTCTTTATTTTGTAAATATTAGATAGATGCTTTTTTTGCACTTCACTAATAATTACCATTCACATGTCCCAAACAACTGAAGTACCTCTTAGACTGAATTCCGTGTGTCACAGAATTTTATATTTGCCCTAAATTTTTATGCACTTCATTCATATTCAGTGAAGTTACCAACAGTCAATGTAAGAAGCTGTTCACATACTTCATAGTGGTAGTCCATGCATGTGAAGTCTCTCCAGCATCTGTCACCTCGTATTTTAATGAGACCCTGATACAAAGACAGGAAACAAAAAATGTTGGATTTATAAGTAGTTCTGGTCTGTTAAGGAGACAATCAGGTCAGAAAAGCAACCATCTACAGCTAATAATCGAAACCACAAGATTCCGGACATCATTTATGCAAAGCAAAAGAACCCCTGTTGGGAAGTAGTCTAACTCATATCCATGACACAGCTATGACAATTTCCCACCTGCATCAAACAAGACAGAGTTCAAATTTATCACCCCAAGCAGATGATGATTTTAAATCAAATATCGAAATAATGGTTTATTCAGGAAACCCCCTTCTTCTATTTCACCACTTTACTGATTTTAAACAAAAGTTCTGTGACACCACACTTTGAAAACCAACAATAAAAGAAAATAAATTTCTCATGTCTGTAGACAGACAGACAGACAGATACAGACATACAGACAGATACAGACATACAGACAGACTGACATACAGACAGATACAGACAGATAGACATGCAGACAGACAGACAGACAGACAGATAGAGAGACAGACAGATACAGACAGACAGACGGACATACAGACAGATAGACAGACAGATAGATAGATACCTCTCAGTCACTACATCGGGAGCTCAATAAAAGAACTGCCAAGTTTATTACTAAATGTAAGAATCATAAATGTTCTTATAAACTCATTCCTACCCTCATATTCTCTCTTTTCCTTTAAAGATTTGCTTTTTTAAACTGTATTTTTAATATAAAGCTAAAATTTGGGTTTGCTCTTTGCAAGATTTTGAAAATGTGTTCAAGTATTTTACTGCACCTCATTTACCTATGTACACTTCCTCTAATTCAGTTTTGCCTTAACAGAAATTCTGTATTTGGACAACTGCACCTAAAAGAAAACAATAAAATGTCAACTATATCACATTTTCAATTGGCTATGGTTAAAAATAAATACCAACCTTTTAAAAGCTACCTTCAGGCACTTATTTGAGTTGACTGATTTCCCAACTCGACCAGCACCATACAAAGATTTTACCTCGCAGTTTGTGGGTAAAAAAAAAATGCTGTACATGTTTTTCTGACCACACAAAGTAACAATTAAATTTCAATTCTCTTCAATAGGAAAACATGAAAAAAATCAACATGATAAATTGAAAACTTGGGGACAAATAGTGTCTGAATTGGATTATCTTAGAACAAACATATTTCCCATGGAAATGAGCCACTTGAGTTGTTGAAGAGCCTGACATTGAATCTTGGTTGCTTCAAGGCCAAAATTTGAAATACAAAACATCTTCCTCTTTGATATGTAAACAAAAAAAAGTGGCGCTGCACTTAAAATTAGACAAAAACTTAGCAACCCAGTTAACAAATTGACACTATTCCCCTCAAGCTTTGCTTTTTCAGTCAGGGAGATGCTGCCCCACGTTAGGCCTATAACTCTGCCTCCACCAAAAGATGGAGAGTGATGGACTCGTCACTGAACATAACAATCATCCACAAGCTCAGGTTCCAGTGCACATGCTGAGGACACCAGCGCAAATGGGCATGATAGAGAAGGGCTGTCATGGCAGGCCCCCTGGCAGCCCTTTGAGATGGGAGATAGACTGTGTGCAGTTTGTTCTGGATTGTCTGGGCAGAGAGCCGTTGCCAATATTGTCCTAAACCTTGACTGCCAATCTGAAGAACTGACAGGGTGAGGAAGGCTCACTTTAGGGCCTGGACCCTGACATCCCCCGTTATATGGACCTGGGCCATCAGTTTGAAGATGGTACTAGGGCTCACTCCAAATAATGCTGCAACTTGTTTTTGTGGAACACCACCTTGAAGTTGACTTTTTGCATGGGCCATATCCAGACCAGTCAAAGGGGCATGCCTATTCTTGGAGCAGACACCAACTGTCCACTGTAGCAGGGCCACGGCTCACAGGTGCTGACAATCAGGGGCCAATCGGGTACCCGAATGTCAGCACCTGTGGGTACCAGAAGCGCAAAAAAAGTCAACAGCAACAGTAAAAGTAAAATAAGCTGTTTGACAGGGGCAGAGAAGATTTGGCCAATTTTTAATGGGTGTAACCCACATACTCGGCACTGCTGCTCTTCTAACTAATGCATGTTTGTTACAAATGTGGCACCATTTACAGGGAAATAACCAGGCTCTCCGACAGTATAAGACTTATTGCCAAGAAGCATTTGTTGGAACAAAGAAATAATCTACTAAACACAAATTTCCTTACTTTTAGTGGTATGATTTAATCATTGCTAAACTTAAAGTTTAAAGCTTAAAAAAAAAAAAAAACATTTGATCCAAAACATGAATGAAATTATGTAATCAAAGACACCTCTGATGATACAACTCCATGATGAGACCCTTAAGTGTTATCAATAACAATCTTATATAATGACCTTTGGCATAAACAAAGCAGTCTGCCCTGAGTTCTTGTATCAGAGTACCAATTAGGTCTCAGCAGTGTCAGTGGTCTTGTTTTCTGCAAGACCACTGACATTATATCCAAACTGTTTCACAGATACTTTGAGCACACACAGAACAACAATAAAGACCTTTCAAATCATTACTATGTATGGCTATGACATAAACAATTTTATAAATTACTTCTTTAAAAGACATAAATGGAAACACTGATGATTTTTTAAAATTTATCTTGTTCTTTGAGAGGACCATGTCTGAACTAGAAAAGCACTCCGAGAGCGCAGACCTCCGCCAAGCAGCTTCAGTCCACTTTGGCGAAAATGGTCCTATCTAGCAATGTGAAAGAATCCTTTAAAAAATTCCTGGATCCAGATGGTGATCCGGATCAGTCCCAAAATCTAATAATTTGTTCCTTATCCCATTCCACACATTTCCTAAAAATGTCATCCAAATCCGTCCATAACTTTTCAAGTTGTCTTGAACACAAACAGACAAACAAACAAACTAACCACCGGCGGCGAAAACATAACCTCCTTGGCAGAGGTAACTATGCCTCTGTGTTTGAATGGTATAAAATAGTAAGAGGAGACTTAACTTAATACAACAATTTCAAAAGGCCCCTTATCAAGTAAACCTAAAACTTAGACTTCTACATGGGCAAAGCTGTGTCCTTGATTAAACAATGAAAAGAGATGGCAATGCTGCTACATTTGTAATGTAAAGTGTTTCTGTCCTCTGTTTCTGCCACTTATTGCTGCATTTTCACTGCTTCCATTAGAAAGCTGTAAACTTTACAGACTTAGATGGAGATCAGTAGGTAGCTGCCATAGCTACACACATGGACAAAACTGTTAGTACCATTCTGTTAAAGAAAGAAAAACCCACAATGGTCACTGAAATAACTTGAAACTGACTAAAGTAATAATAAATAAAAATTTACTGAAAATTAACTAATGAAAATCAGACATTGATTGATTTATAACCTTCAAATACTAACTTTTTAAAAAAGTTTTATACACAGAAATGCCCAATTGCTCTTTTCTGATGATGCTTTGTGTTAAAGCAGTTACTTCTTCTTATCTAGAAAAATGATGTATGCAGCAAGTGTTTCACTCACAGCTCCCAGCATAATGCGAACAATGAGCCACCTGAAGGTCCAGATGCAGATAAGGGAAGTGGGGCACCAACGAGGGACCTTGGACAGAGTCCACAGCGGACAGAGGAAAATAGACAGAAATCCTGTCTCCAATAGCTGACTCTCCCAACCTGAATAAATTACCAGGATCAGAGTAGTTAATGTGCATAAAGGTCATTTTCAAAAGAATCTTCAAGAGTAAGGTAAGGTCAATCATTAAAAGGTACCATCTTCAACTTCAATCAATCTTCTTTATTGTACTACCTTTTGGTTGAGTAATTGTTGGTTGTAATACTTGTTTCTGCAGTTTCTCAAATTTCCCGCTCATTGGGGATATGATACAAAAAAAATCAGCGCCTGGCTTTTCATCGGCTGAAGTCTATGGATTTATATGCAAAGTCTGAACAATTGATTCACCCTGATTTTTGTCTTACTCAGGAAATACTGGATAACACAGTAACTCTGAAGATTCAAAAGCAAGGCAACTGGACTGTGTAGAGTTTGTTGGGAAGACGTTTCACTTCTCATCCAAGAAGCTTCTTCAGTTCCAAATGGCTGGTGATGGAAGCAGATATTTATCTTGCTAGAGGAGAAAACAACAACAAAGGAAGGGGAGGAGTTGGAGAACGACTCATAGAAACTTATCCCAGGGTGATGTAACCCCTGAGAGTTGTTACCCTGAATGGGTCGTTAACTCCCCCTGTCATGTGAGGTGTTATGGTCACATGTGCCCAGGTGTGGATGTTTGGAGAGCTTCCTGGGGAGAGAGCTTAGCACTGCATTGTATGTGGCTGAGAGGTTGTGTTGGTTGTGTCCACCACCTCTGTTAAGAGAAGGCTTCTCCAGTCTGGTGAAGATGGCTTCTTTAACTCCTTTTTCAAACCATCTATCTTCTCTCGCCAACACCTGTACATTGCTGTCCTCAAAAGAGTGTCCTGTGTCCTTGAAGTGAAGGTGAACTGCTGAGTCCTGACCTGAGGAGGTGGCTCTCCTGTGTTGAGCCATACGCTTGTGAAGCGGTTGTTTAGTTTCCCCAATGTACAGGTCTGAGCATTCCTCACTGCACTGGACTGCATACACCACATTGCTCTGTTTATGTCTTGGTGTTTTGTCCTTGGGATGGACCAACTTCTGCCTTAATGTGTTTCCAGGCTTGAAGTGAACAGGAATGTGGTGTTTGCCAAAGATTCTCTTGAGTTTTTCAGATAAACCTGCAACATACGGAATCACAATGTTCTTGCGTCTCTCTTCCCTTTCATGCTCCTTCTCCTTTCTTTTCTTGTTCTTCAAAAAGGCCCACTTTGGGTATCCACAGGTTTTCAGGGCTTCTCTAATGTGTTTCTGTTCCTTTTCCTTTCCTTCCTTACTTGTAGGAACACTCTCAGCCCGGTGGTTGAGGGTTCTGATGACACCCAGCTTGTGCTGAAGCGGATGGTGCGAATCAAAGAGTAAATATTGATCCGTGTGTGTGGGTTTTACGGTACACTTCAACGTTGAGACCCCCATCTGCCTCCAAGTGTACTGCACAATCCAAAAAGGCCAAAACGTTGTCCTTAACATCTTCACACATGAACTTAATGTTGTTGTCCACTGTGTTGATGTGGTCTGTGAAGGCCTCTACTTCATGTGTCTGGATTTTGACCCAGGTGTCATCCACATACCTAAACCAGTGGCTTGGTGTTGCTCCATGGAATGAGGCTAGGGCCTTTCTCTCCACCTCTTCCATGTACAGGTTAGCTACTATGGGAGATACAGGGGAGCCCATGGCGTATCCATGTTTCTGCCTGTAGTAGTGGTCCCTGAACTGGAAGTAGGTGGTACTCAGGCAGAGGTCCAGTAAGGAGCAGATGTGGTCAGGGGTGAGGTTGGTTCTGACCTCCAGTGTACTGTCCTGTAAGAGATGTTTTCTTACTGCTTGGACTGCCTCTGTGGTCGGAATGCTGGTAAAAAGTGATGTGACATCAAAGGAAACCATGGTTTCCTCTGGGTCCAGTGTGATGTCCTTGATTTTCTGTGCGAAGTCCTGTGAGTTTCTGATGTGGTGAGTAGTGTGGCCAACAAGGGGAGCTAAGATTGTGGCCAAATGTTTTGCTATGTTGTAGGTGACCGAGTTGATGCTGCTGACGATGGGTCTAAGGGGTGCACCTTCCTTGTGTATTTTTGGAAGTCCATAAATGCATGGGACTGCTTCCCCTGGGTAGAGCCTGTAGTAGAGTGGCCTGTCGATCACTCCATCCTTTTCCAGCTGTTGGAGTAAGTTTATTACCTTCTTCTTGTAGATGTTGGTGGGGTCCCGTTTCAGAGTCTCATAAGTAGTGATATCACTGAGGAGGCTTATTACCTTGTCATGGTAATCACTTGTGTTGAGTATCACCGTGCATCTCCCTTTGTCTGCAGGCAAGATGGTTATGTTTTCATCTTTTTGCAGTGATGACAAGGCTCTTCTTTCCTGGCTTGTGAGGTTAGAAGGAGGTGTTTTAGCACTCGAGAGAGCTGCTGTTATCTTCAACCTGAGTTGCTCTGCCTCTGTGACCGTCAGCTTGTTGTCTCGGATGGCTGACTCCGTCGCTGTTATCAGGTCTACCACTGGGATCTGTTCTGGGGTTACAGCAAAATTTAGTCCTTTGGAAAGGACCTCCTTTTCTGGTTGGGTGAGAACCCTGTCTGATAAGTTCTTCACCCATTTATCTTGTGTGTTGGAGTCCGTGTTGTTATCTTTCTTATCCCTCCATAATAATTCAGATGATCTTTTAAATTGTGTGGATTGCAGCCTGTCAAATTTTTGTGTTTGCCGCTCCTTCCCTTTGCTGTGTTGTGCAATCTGGGCCTTATCCACAAAGTTGTTAACTTCAGTGGGAATATTTTCTGGAAGCAAAGGTGCCAGTGCTTTCTTGGTGTGGTCAATTTTATCTTGCAAGGCCTTAATGGTGAAGTTAGTCTGTCTAATCCTCTCGTTGAGAAGCTGATTTTGTGCCCTCATGAGAATGAGGTCTGCCCTGTGCCCTTTCACCGTCGATACCAGCTGTAGACTTTTAGGAACAAGCTGTTGCTGTCTGCATCGAAGATTGAAGCAGAGGTGGTTTCGATAGTCCGCCATCTTCTTGCAAGATTTCTCATACTCCCGGACCAGCTGAAGGGTATTCAACCCGAACTGTGATCCAATACGTCTGTGTAGATTCTCATTCATCCAGGTCAGGTTCATCAGGTTATCTTCAACTCAGGTTGAAGATAACAGCGGCTCTCTCGAGTGCTAAAACACCTCCTTCTAACCTCACAAGCCAGGAAAGAAGAGCCTTGTCATCACTGCAAAAAGATGAAAACCTAACCATCTTGCCTGCAGACAAAGGGAGATGCACGGTGATACTCAACACAAGTGATTACCATGACAAGGTAATAAGCCTCCTCAGTGATACCACTACTTATGAGATTCTGAAACGGGACCCCACTAACATCTACAAGAAGAAGGTAATAAACTTACTCCAACAGCTGGAAAAGGATGGAGTGATCGACAGGCCACTCTACTACAGGCTCTACCCAGGGGAAGCAGTCCCATGCATTTATGGACTTCCAAAAATACACAAGGAAGGTGCACCCCTTAGACCCATCGTCAGCAGCATCAACTCGGTCACCTACAACATAGCAAAACATTTGGCCACAATCTTAGCTCCCCTTGTTGGCAACACCACTCACCACATCAGAAACTCCCAGGACTTCACACAGAAAATCAAGGACATCACACTGGACCCAGAGGAAACCATGGTTTCCTTTGATGTCACATCACTTTTCACCAGCATTCCGACCACAGAGGCAGTCCAAGCAGTAAGAAAACAACTCTTACAGGACAGTACACTGGAGGTCAGAACCAACCTCACCCCTGACCACATCTGCTCCTTACTGGACCTCTGCCTGAGTACCACCTACTTCCAGTTCAGGGACCACTACTACAGGCAGAAACATGGATACGCCATGGGCTCCCCTGTATCTCCCATAGTAGCTAACCTGTACATGGAAGAGGTGGAGAGAAAGGCCCTAGCCTCATTCCATGGAGCAACACCAAGCCACTGGTTTAGGTATGTGGATGACACCTGGGTCAAAATCCAGACACATGAAGTGGAGGCCTTCACAGACCACATCAACACAGTGGACAACAACATTAAGTTCACGCGTGAAGATGTTAAGGACAACGTTTTGGCCTTTTTGGATTGTGCAGTACACTTGGAGGCAGATGGGGGTCTCAACGTTGAAGTGTACCGGAAACCCACACACACGGATCAATATTTACTCTTTGATTCGCACCATCCACTTCAGCACAAGCTGGGTGTCATCAGAACCCTCAACCACCGGGCTGAGAGTGTTCCTACAAGTAAGGAAGGAAAGGAAAAGGAACAGAAACACATTAGAGAAGCCCTGAAAACCTGTGGATACCCAAAGTGGGCCTTTTTGAAGAACAAGAAAAGAAAGGAGACGGGCATGAAAGGGAAGAGAGACGCAAGAACATTGTGATTCCGTATGTTGCAGGTTTATCTGAAAAACTCAAGAGAATCTTTGGCAAACACCACATTCCTGTTCACTTCAAGCCTGGAAACACATTAAGGCAGAAGTTGGTCCATCCCAAGGACAAAACACCAAGACATAAACAGAGCAATGTGGTGTATGCAGTCCAGTGCAGTGAGGAATGCTCAGACCTGTACATTGGGGAAACTAAACAACCGCTTCACAAGCGTATGGCTCAACACAGGAGAGCCACCTCCTCAGGTCAGGACTCAGCAGTTCACCTTCACTTCAAGGACACAGGACACTCTTTTGAGGACAGCAATGTACAGGTGTTGGCGAGAGAAGATAGATGGTTTGAAAAAGGAGTTAAAGAAGCCATCTTCACCAGACTGGAGAAGCCTTCTCTTAACAGAGGTGGTGGACTCAGACACAATCTCTCACCTACATATAATGCAGTCTTAAGCTCTCTCCCCAGGAAGCTCTCCAAACACTCACACCTGGGCACATGTGACCATAACACCTCACATGACAGGGGGAGTTAACGACCCATTCAGGGTAACGACTCTCAGGGGTTACATCACCCTGGGATAAGTTTCTATGAGTCGTTCTCCAACTCCTCCCTTCCTTTGTTGTTGTTTTCTCCTCTAGCAAGATAAATATCTGCTTCCATCACCAGCCATTTGGAACTGAAGAAGCTTCTTGGATGAGAAGTGAAACATCTTCCCAACAAACTCTACACAGTCCAGTTGCCTTGTTTGAATCTTCATGATAACCATGACCTGGATGAATGAGAATCTACACAGACGTATAACACAGTAACATTGCCATCCTTGTAACTAGGCTACAGAGTGAGAAAAATAAAAATAAAAAAAATTAAGAATCCATTGACAGATGTTTTAAGAAGAAGCTGTGTGCTTATAAAAATCATGTTGTTGTTTAGGCAAGTACCTTTCCAGCGTACTTCATACAATACAGAAACCACATAGAAAATCTGGTTGTCTAGCTACTCTTTGACCATTTTTCAATCCATGGTTTTTGACTGTTTCTGACACGTGCATTGTTCAAATCTTTTAGTCTGTATGTAAAATTTTAAAAATAAAGTTTTATAACTTAGATTTATTTATTAGAAAAAATGTTTGTGATCTAAAATTTCATAACAGTCTAATTAAACAGACTAAAATATTTTTGTTGTACCTCTCTGTGATAGTTATTGTCTTTCTTGTAATTGCTGAAACTCGAAATCATTCATCTAAAAGTTGGATCTCGGCTGTTTTTCAAAATTATTTCACAAAATAAAAGTTAAATGACATCCAAACCTTAATCTTTTTTAGGCTTAGCTTAAAAATTCCTTGAGGGAAACAAAGGCCACAGATTTGGACATGAGGGCGTAGGTTGAAATCTGGTGCTCGGATTTAGATCCACTGAGTTCACTTACCAAAGGAGTACCTAAACAAAGAGAAAAAGAATATCATCAAAACTAAGAAAACTACAAAGTTCCTACAAACACCTTACAAGTGATGCCAAACCTTTAACTGTGAGAGAATGCCAAATGCCTATTGTGTGTCAATGGGCAGAATGAGCTGGAATTTGTCTCAACTATTGATTGAAAGTCTGATTTTGCTTACAGTACAGCCTCAACTTTCCAAAATATCCTTGTGTCTCTGATACTATTTCTGGTTCCTTTACATGTGAGAAATCTCTTTGATATGGAAACAGTATACAAAATATTAAGGTTACTGATTGATGTTTCAAAAACGAACTGATCCATATGTTGTCAATTACATACACACGTGGACAAAATTGTTGGTACCTTCCGTTAAAGAAACAAAAACCCACAGTGGTCAGTGAAATAACTTGAAACTGACAAAAGTAATAAATAAAAATGTACTGAAAATTAACTAATGAAAAAAAGACACTGCTTCTGAGTTGTGGTTCAATAGACTTATTTTAAAAAACAAACTAATGAAACTGGCCTGGACAAAAATGATGGTACCCCTAGAAAAGATTGAAAATGATTTGACCATAGGGACATGCTAAACTAAGGTGTGTCCTGTAATTAGCATCACAGGTGTCTTCAAGCTTGTAATCAGTCAGTCTGCCTATTTAAAGGCTGAAAAGTAGTCACTGTGCTGTTTGGTATGGTGGTGTGTACCACACTGAACATGGACCACAGAAAGCTAAGGAGAGAGTTGTCTCGGGAGATTAGAAAGAAAATTATAGACAAGCATGTTAAAGGTAAAGGCTATAAGAGCATCTCCAAGCAGCTTGATGTTCCTGTGACTACAGCTGCACATATTATTCAGAAGTTTAAGGTCCACGGGACTGTAGCCAACCTCCCTGGACATGGCTGCAAGAGGAAAATTGATGACAAACTGAAGAGACGGATAATACGAATGGTAACCAAAGAGCCCAGAACAACTTCCAAAGAGATTAGAGGTGAACTCCAAGGTCAAGGTACATCAGTATCAGATCACACCATCCATCACTGTTTGAGCCAAAGTGGACTTAATGGAGGACACCACTGTTGAAAGCAAATCATAGAAAAGTGAGACTGGAATTTGCCAAAATGCATATTGACAAGCCACAAAGCTTCTGGGAGAATGTCCTTTGGACAGATGAGACAAAACTGGAGCTTTTTGGCAAGTCACATCAGCTCTATGTTCACAGATGCAAAAATGAAGCATACAAAGAAAAGAGCACTGTACCTACTGTGAAACATGGAGGAGGCTCAGTTATGTTCTGGGGCTGCTTTGCTGCGTCTGGCACAGGGTGTCTTGAATCTGTGCAGGGTTCAATGAAATCTCAAGACTATCAAGGCATTCTGGAGCCAAATGTGCTGCCCAGTGTCAGAAAGCTTGGTCTCAGTCACAGGTCATGGGTCCTCCAACTAGGCCAGGAGCCAGGTCCACCCCTCAGGATGTTTTTTGCTACCTTTTTTTCACTATTATTTCCAGTTATCCCATACCTTGGGCCATCAAAAGTTGATAAGGACCAACCCCAACTCAGGGCCGTTTGGTCTCAGGGGCCAAAAAATCCCCCTTTTGGGAAAAGCTTCTGGCGAAATGATGTCATTGTAAATATTAAGGTACTGCAACTGTATAAATGGTCAGAAAAGTCTCAAATTGTGCATGGAGTATCCTGACCCTTTAGGGAAACTAGCAGAATAAGATTATAGGGCTTGCTGCCTTTCTATTTTCAAATATCACCCTCATCATACTCCAAAAGCCAAAAAAATGCCTGTCCGCCTGACAATTTATCATTAAAAGTGATTATTTTCAAGCATTTTATTACACATCTCACAGCCTCAGATGTATATGAATAACTTCCCAAGGTTCTAAGCTTCAATTTAAGCCCAAAATGAGCTCTCTATCTAGAAGATTACACATGCTGTGACTAAAGTTCTCCACTGTATCTCAAAAAAAAAAGAAAGAACTTTCAAGATTTAGCCTTCCAAAAGGGATTAAGCATCTACATAATATCTCAAATAATATGTTAAACAACAGAGACCTGAGTTATGTACTGCTATATTATCTTTGGAAGTTGTTCTGGGCTCTTTGGTTACCATTCGTATTATCCGTCTCTTTAATTTGTCATCAATTTTCCTCTTGCGGCCACGTCCAGGGAGGTTGGATACTTTTCTGACCATTTATACAGTTGCAGTACCTTAATATTTACAATGACATCATTTCGCCAGAAGCTTTTCCCAAAAGGGGGATTTTTTGGCCCCTGAGACCAAACGGCCCTGAGTTGGGGTTGGTCCTTATCAACTTGTGATGGCCCAAGGTATGGGATAACTGGAAATAAGAGTGAAAAAAAGGTAGCAAAAAAAAATTTCCCGAGGGGTGGACCTGGCTCCCGGCCTAAACAGGATAATGACCCAAAACACACAGCTAAAAACACCAAGAATGGCTCAGAACAAAACATTGGACTATTCTGAAGTGTCCTTCTATGAGCCCTGATCTAAATCCTATTGAACATTTGTGGAAGGAGCTGAAACATGCAGTCTGGAGAAGACACCCTTCAAACCTGAGACAGCTGGAGCAGTTTGCTCATGAGGAGTGGGACAAAATACCTGTGGACAGGTGCATAAGTCTCACTGAGAGTTACAGATACATAATTGTACAAAATCAATGTTTAATTTTTATTAGTTAATTTTCAGTAAATTTTCATTTATTATTACTTTTGTCAGTTTCAAGTTACTTCAGTGAACATTGTGGGTTTTTCTTTCTTTAACGGAAGGGTACCAACAATTTTGCCCACGTTTGTATATATGGATGTTTTGCCAAAAATCTGTAAGGGTTTATTGTTAAAAATCACCCATACTTACCACAGCTGTCCTACATTGACCAAAGAGTGATACAACACCCACAGAGTAACCATGATCACCATATTGGCCATTCCAGTCAGCAGCACAAAAGCCGACAGTGCCATCCCTGCCAGGGCAATTCCATCCAGGTTGGCATCCATGTTGTTCCAGTCAAGCAACCAGAGGAGGGTTGGTACGTATGTAAAGGCTGCCAAGCCTATCTTCCCCCCTACATAGCGCTTAACACTGTTCAGGTAGCTCTTACAAGGCATAAGTCCATGTTCACCGATGAGCTGCTTGTTCTGGTTGAAAGCAATGCTGAATGCCACAACTACAGAGAAGACAGGAGACAACATAAAAAATCAGACATATTATTTGATGCTCATTTGTTGCACATATTATGTGTACTTGAAACTATGAAAGTTTTTGTTTGCTTGTTTTAACGTGGCCAATATATCTGTTTTCTAGACTAAAAAGTAGAGAATTTAGGTGCTACAGTATGAAGGCAATAAAAAGATGCAAAAAACTGCTTCCATGATAAAATACCCTTGTATGTAGAGGCAATCAAAATTTTTCACAGCCTGGCACAAAAAAATATTTTGCTTTGAACTCTAGACGGATAATTTATTTCAGACTGGCAGGTAGGCACAATGCTGATGGCCAGTAGGTTTAAAGGGAACCCAGCATGTTACCACATATTGACCCAACTAAATTAACATTAAATGGGATAAGAAAAAATCACAGAACAATATGCAAAAGCACCACAGTGAAGCTTCATCTTCATAACTTCTTGAGACATTCACAAGGACATCACATCTGTATCAATTCCAAACGTCAATATCCAGGGCTTAAAAAGGAGGCCATGCTGAAGTGCTAAGAGCTGTAGTTCCTCAAGCGTCCACTTGAGGCTGCAAGACCCCTGGAGGTGTTATGATAGTGTGCTGAAAAAATGTTTTTTACAGCCTAAAGATACATATTTAGAGCCTGGGGCAGTTTCTATTTGTTCAAGAATTGTCCTTCAACACCCACATGAAACATTTCAAGAATAGCCTTTTTTCATCTCCGCAAAATTGCTAAAACCAGGCCTATCCCATCTCAGGGTGATACTGAAAAACTAGTCCATGCTTTTGCTACGTCTTGATTGGATAGTTGTAATTCTCTGTCCCAGCAGGTCACCTAAGACTCCTCAACTGGTTCAAAATGCTGCAGCACATGTACTGACTAGAACAAGGAGAAGAGACCACATTACTCCTGTATTAGCTTCTCTGCATTGGCTTCACATAAAATATAGAAAAAAATTTCAAGATTCTTCTTCTCACCTATAAAGCTCTCAGTGGTCAGGAACCAATTTATCTTTAAATAGGTTGTGGGGCCATATAACCCCTCTAGAACGTTAAGCTCCCAAAATGCTGGCCTGCTTGTGCTACCATCAGTCTTTAAAAGTAGTATGGGAGGAAAAGCCTTTAGTTATCAGGCTCCTCTTCTTTGGACTCATTTACCAA
The DNA here is from genome assembly GCA_037902135.1 of Cetoscarus ocellatus. NCBI lineage: Eukaryota > Metazoa > Chordata > Actinopteri > Labriformes > Labridae > Cetoscarus > Cetoscarus ocellatus. The sequence goes on along the minus strand of JBAMNC010001767.1, from coordinate 141,560 downwards.
TTGAGGCTTGGTAGGAAGACACCCTCTCTACCTTTAACGGGAGACTTAAAAACCTTTCTTTATGATACAGCTTTCAGATAGCGCTGTCTTAGACCTCATCCACACAAATACGAAAACGTTTTCATTTTTAAACAGCTTTCAAAAAGTTTTCCGATGGCATTGTTTTGAGAAATGAGTCAGTCCACACGAAAACACTGAAAACACTGTAGGACATATGCCGGGCCTTTAAGTGGCACTGCATCAATGCTGCAGATAAACACCAAAAAAAGAGAAGACATGAAGCATATGTCCACATCATAAGAAAAGTGAATAAACATTGGCATATGCTTTTCTCTATGTCGTTATAGAAGAACTATAGATTTTGCTGTAAAGGTCAAAACTAGCTCTAAAGCTTCTGCAGCATGAACTTGACACTGCTATAGTCCACCATTGTTCCTGCTGTTGTCAGGATTCGTGCATGCAGTTTAGAGGAGATAGGCCTATGACGTCATAGTTTCTGAAACTATCCACATTCATTGTCCAAACGGAAATGCCCGGCCAGTGTTATAGGATTTATTATGTTGAAATGCTGAGCCAGCGTTTTCTTCCTCTTCCTCTTCTTCTTCCATACACTTTTTGGCACTTTTCACAGCCTTCAAATTTGCACAGATTTTCACAGAAAAAAACTGAACAATGCAGCATGTTCAGGAGAACTGTACTTGTGTTTTTTCTCATGTTTAACAGCTATAGTTTTTACAGTAAAAAGTATTTTCTGCAGATGTTTTTACATTGAAATAAATGGAAGATTTCTGCAGTTCTGCTGAAAGGTGCTTCAACTTTCACATTCTACGGATTCTGCATACTTCCACCTACAAACTTCATTCTTGCTTTAAAATTATCACTGATCTCTCAACTATTTTTACATGTGTTCAGCTTTTTGCTGTCTTCTACAGTTTTGAGATATCACTGTTTAAGCAACACAAAGTTTTGAGGTTTTCAACACAAGTCTCTGCTCTCAGAGTGTGTCACATGACCAGCAGAGCGGAGCTCCAGCTGCTGATGGACAAGAAATCTGCTGAATCTTCCTGCCATAAAATCCTCTAACTTTGCTCCACAGACATGATTTATACATCAAAACGTAGGGAAACTTCTCGTCTTTCACCTGAAATTCGTTACAAACTCAACATTGACGTAGTTTTTTCTCAGTGAACTTCAGCACAACAGGTATGTCGCAAACTCCTCCATCTGTGCTAATATTAAAATTCGATCATCTCTGAAGCCTGTTTTTAAATTGCTGTTGTGTCAACATTTTCTACAGTACAGACATAAAACTTACATCAATCTTTTCATCCCAGTCTTGGGATGCCTACAGTACAACCTTTCTTTGGATAGCTTCACTTCAGCGGTCTCTACACGCATGCATGGTGGGGTCAAAGTCCCACCTCTACCAGTTACATTAAAGACTCTGCTCGTGTTGTGACAATGTCACCGCTTCATGGTTTAGAGGTGACGTTGCTGACTCTCCACCCGGAGGCACAGATTCGACTCCCGGCTGAAACAATCACACTTTTTCTCTATTTTCAGTAAAGACTGTTGATGACTACAGCTGCTTGCTGCTTCGCATCAGTCTGGTTGTCACTCATCCAACCTTTCACTTCCATACAGCTTTGATTTTTCTTTATCATGCATATTTGACAACATCTTTAACGCTTCTACTGATTACAATCTTTGCCATTTCAGGCCTTACAAATTTAACTCTTTTAACCATTGATTATAACTTCTTCAAATTAAGGTTTATAGACAGCATATATTATTTCTGATATCTCTGCTACACATTTAATGTAGGTGTTATAAGATTTCAAAGCTGATGGAGTTTATTCATTACATGTTTCTCTTCAGACGACGGTTTATAACAGCTGTGTTGTGTTGCACTGCTCCATCATTATCAGTGTCTCCTTCGTCTCATCTGCTTGTCTATAATTTTCTTTCTAATCTCCTGAGACAACTCTCTCCTTAGCTTTCTGTGGTCCATGTTCAGTGTGGTACACACCACCATACCAAACAGCACAGTGACTACTTTTCAGCCTTTAAATAGGCAGACTGACTGATTACAAGCTTGAAGACACCTGTGATGCTAATTACAGGACACACCTTAGTTTAACATGTCACTATGGTCAAATCATTTTAATCTTTTCTAGGGGTACCATCATTTTTGTCCAGGACAGTTTCATTAGTTTTTTTTTTTTTTTTAATGATTCTGTTGAACCACAATTCAAAAGCAATGTCTGATTTTCATTAGTTAATTTTCAGTACATTTTTGTTTATTATTACTTTTGTCAGTTTCAAGTTATTTCAGCAAGCATTTTGGATTTTTCTTTCTTTAATGAAAGGGTACCAACAATTTTGTCCACGTCTGTAATTAAAACAGCCTTCATCAACGAAGGAAATAGGCATACAGGCAAAGTATATCTGTTTTTATCACTTGTCAAGCTCATCAATGCCTTTTGTGGGAGTAGATCGTTGTTTAATGCTGTTTTTATTTTAATAAAAAGTCCCAAAGCTGCAGTTGTAATGAGCATGATGCATTGCTGTCCCTTTCCTGTCTATAGTACTTCAAGCCTTGCAGCCTCATGCACTCAATCCCTCTCCAGGTGCAGTCACTTAAATCAGTGAGGCTCAGGGCTCAGGGTTTAGGGAGGAGACTGAGGTTCGGACGTGACATGTTATATGTTATTAGGGTTCGTTTATTATACTTACAGTAGATGAAGGCGACGGAGCGCAGCAGCACGATACGGGTGAGCCAGTAAGTCCCGGTCTGCAGCGGCTGAGGCCTCCCTGTCCCCCCGCGGAGCTGTCCCTCACTGTCCTCGGCTCTGTCGGGAGGCTTGGTCTCCGGCCCGGCGGGACCGATGTGCCTTTTCCTCACAGAACAGCCTGAGCTATCACCTGCAGCTGCCGCCATGCTCACAAACATTACGGTCACGTGACCTAGCATGACAGGAAGTGCATTTCTTCTTCTTTTGTTTGTAGGACCGCAAGCAGCGTTACCATGCATCATGCCACCTACTGTCCAATAGAGTGCACTGTCATAAGCTCATCTAAACTCTGGCACGTCAGTCCTGGAAGGAAAGAGTGCCCTCCAGACAGCTCTGACTCCTCCACCTTCTGGTCCAGTTATCCGAGCAGACTCACCCTGGTCAGGGTCGGGACCCCGCTGCTCTGGGTTGGAGATTGGGCCCCACCATCCTGGGTCAGGGTTAGGGTTAGGGCCCCACTGCTCTGGGTCAGGGTCGGGGCCCCACCACCCTGGGTCAGGGTCAGGGCCCCGCTGCTCTGACCGTCTCCTGTGCCTGATTGACTGGTCACACATGCACCACATTTTCTGCACAACTCCACAGCCGCTGGTGTTTCTGTCAGCGCAGAAAACTGCTCCTCTGTGGTCCAATTGGGTCAAATTTTAGACTTAACAATCATACAAAACACAATGCTGGTTAACTCCTCATACTATCGTTCTTGTATCCTCAAAGCAGAAATTGTTGTCAACATAATTAGTACTTTGCATTGGAAAGGATGTACTCTCTGTTTTTTTCTGAAGTAGATTTATCCAGTGCTACTTTTACTTATATCAACTGTACTCTTACAACACAAATATTTTATAAATGTTTCCTCCTCCCAGCTCGTAATTTTAATTTCAATAGTGATTACTAGTAGTAGAACAACATATTTATCATATATGCAGTGTGTCATTTTTCTACATTGATTGGTAAATGTAAGTAAAATTATTTAACACACACACAAACGAATCAGAAATATACAATACTTTACTGAATTATAGTATAGTACAGAATGTTATCACAGTAATAGTATTGCAACAGTTACAGTAATAGTTTTAGTACAGCAATAGTATTGAAGCAGTAAAAGTCATTGCTCCTTTGTCATTATGAGGCTGAAAGGGATATTTCAGTATTTTTGAAGGTGAGTTGTATTAGGTACTTAAAAATGGTCAGTGAAGTTACCAAAAGGGCTCCCAGCAGTGCTGCACCTTTAAAGAGATTAAGTTGAGACCACCAGAGAGGTACACCGTTATTGATGGGTACAGTTCTTTTTGCGAGTTTAACATAAAAACAAGCCAAAAAACTGTTTGATCTAATGTACAATTGGGTGAAAGAATGTAGCACTTCATTTTTCCTCAATATGAGTGAGAAGAGATGATATGATTTCTTTTGACTGTTGTTGTAGGGTATGCATTATCAGGCATTACCTTTAACCTGCAAGCCTGTACCCACAAACCTTCCTGATAAAGCGCTTTAAAATTTTTTGTCCAGTCAAACATTCTACCTAACATAGACCCACTGCTTTTTAAGTTAAACTCACACAATTATGCAAAATAACTGTACCCATTAACAGCAGTGTACCTTGCTGCTCATCTGAGCTAGTTCTCCTTAAAGGTGTAGTGTTGCTGGGGGCACTTCACTGACAATTGTCAAGTACCTGGTACAACCAAACTTCAAAAATACTAAAATTCCCTTTAACCACAAATGGATGTACTTAAGAGCAGCTCTGTCAATTTGATTCTGGAAATCAATTTAAAATTTGTAACACACAGGTGAAAATGGCGATGAAGGAAATTTGGAATAAATGTGACTATCTCCAAGATTTTTTTCGCATCATTTTTCTCCCTATATTGACAAAATTGCAGGAGTATATGTGCAGTCTTTAAAGTTCAAGTGTTAACTAGCTTCTGAGAATATAATAGCTTCTTTTAATTCAGTGTCAATCAAAAAAAAATGCCTGACACAATTTTTAGCCATTTGGTGGCTAAAAAGATGTTGTACCACTGCCAAGTCCTGCCTAGACACAGCATACACACTCTTCTATACACACAAATTAAGACATGGATCTTCTACTTTATTTCAATGTGTGTGTTTTAAATTTCACCAAATGAAATTTAGATTGTTACAAGTTCAATAAAGACCTAAAACACTTAAAAAGTCTGGGTTATTTGTATTTTTTTGTAATAATGAATGCCTTGGTATGGGGTTCTGATTTGGTGTTTTTAGAGGGGAAAAGCGTGAATTAAAAAAAGACATTACTCAGAACAAGGACATAAAATATAAAATACCAAGTTGTGATCATTTTTTACATTTCTTTGGCATGAAAAACGTCAAATTTAAATGTACTTGATCCTAAGACACATGTAAGCCAAAATGTCTGTAAGACTAAGCACAAAATAACAATGCCACAAGTTTACAGATTCATATATTCGTGATGTGTCATGGCAACATTTTAGAATAGAATGACTCAAACCATTAATGCAATGGGAGTCAATACAAAAATATTGGTCAAATACAATGTAAAACAAAAATAGCAACAGCTGTTGCAGTGCTTTGCCAGAAGTTCTCAACTGATGTACCAGGACCAAAACGTGGGTTGTGAAGCCACTTTTAGTGAGTTACCATTGTGTGCCTGAAAAAGAAAAAAAAAAACTAAAAACAGTTTTTGAAGCCCTACGTAGACATATATCCATGTAATACACTATTTAACTCAGTGGGCAACACGGTGACGCAGCAGGTAGTGCCTCACAGCAAGAAGGTCCCTGGTTCGATTCCCGGGTTGGGCAGGGCCTTTCTGTGTGAAGTTTGCATGTTCTTCCCATGCATGCGTGGGTTCTCCCCGGGCACTCCGGCTTCCTCCCACAGACCAAAAACATGCTCATTAGGTTAATAGGTCACTCTAAATTGCCCTTGAGTGAGCGTGAATGGTTGTCTGTCTCTATATGTTGCCCTGTGTACCCCGCCTCCCGACCAATGACAGCCAGGATAGGCTCCAGCCCCTCGCAACACCAAAAGGGATAGTCGGTATAGAAAATGAATGAATTTAACTCAGTTTTAGCAAAAAAATTTAGGACATTCTTTAGAGACCTCAATTTATTTATAGGACAACAAAGCTGTTTTTCCTATGATAAAGTGTCAATTTCTTGAGATCCTAAAAACAAACACAATTGACATAGTATCCCAAGGAACAAGGTAAATAAAAATATGTGGATGCATATCTACCAAGGGCTTTTGTAGTGATGTGCTTATTAAATTTCTGTTTTGCCCTGTTTCTTTGAACAGTCATTTGTTTCATTCCACCTAAAGTCCAAACTGCAACATTTTGCATCAAATAAATTTGAATGGTTGAAAGTAAAAAAAAAATGGCTGTGATTTCACATTAGGGAGGAGGCCAAACCAGCAGACAGCTACTGTTATGCAGCTTACAATTCCTTCACATTCAATTCTTTAAAGCTTTAATAACAAAGGCCAGAAAGATTGTGTTCAAAAGCAGGTAAATGAGAGCAGCTATCTGGCTGAGGTTTTAAAAAGACCCTGTCTGATTGCAGAACAGCCACACAATTGCCACCCCTGGCTACATTAACAGCAGTGGTGATTTCTGAGCAATGATCTGTTTAATGCATATTTGTTGTTAACAGCACTTTGCAGATTTAGATTTAACAAGGTTTAAGTGCCAGATGGTCAGCCTAACAGCTTCTTTGACAAATATGTCACAATTCCACACATGCACATTAAGCCACTGTCATTAAAACTGTACATTCAGTAAAATAACATTGCATTGTCTTTATTCAGCATCCAGTGAAATGACTCTTGATTTTACATACCCACATAAGATTACAAATAGCAGTTCCAGGTAGGTTCAGGGGAGGGAGTTACAGGAAAATACATGGCACATGGAGCAAAAGGTGGATGATAATGTATAGCACAAGGTTTGTAGGCGTAATAGTGATGACATCATATGTCTTTTGGCCTCTCATCTATGTTTTATCTCATGATTGACCAATATCCAATGGGAGTTCAAGTTTTCTGCTCACAGACTCTTATCCCATTGTGTCTTCATCTTCTTCTCCCTTGCTGTCTCAACCTTTCTCAGTACAAGACCCTCTTCCTGTACACTCAATCCATCCGACCATCTCCCACCTTGATCTGTGGTGGCACATTGGGATTTGCTCTGATCTGAATGAAACAGGGCAGGACCAGCTGAGTTATGGCCTCCTGTAGGCTTCAAGGCTTGTGTTTAAAATGGGCCTCCACTGCAAGGACAAAACAAAAAGGCTAAGACATTATGTATATCTTTTAAGCATTAAAGATATACAAGCATTAAAGGTCCTGTGTCCCAGAGAATGCATTTTCTTTGCTTTTAATGTTGTTAGAAGGGGCTTGGGAGGAGAAGAACATGAAACCTTACACCAAGTGCTCAGTTCATGGAGAAATACACTATGTTTCACAAAAATGCCCCTTAAAATGCCCAGTTTTTAACCTCCTGAGGTTTATTACAGCCCAATTCATACTGCTGTTTCAAGGCGTAATAACGGAGTGGGGGGATTAAGTAGACCCCCTCTTTGTTCCGTCTCCAGAGGTAGTAACTGCCAGAGAGCATCTCTGCCTTTGTGTGTATTTGGGGGACGCGCAGTGTCACATGCATCCAAGTTGTATTACAGTGTGAATTGACACAGATACTACGGCCTTGCGGAATTAACATGAACGTCTGCAGGTGTAAATTTAGCAGAATCTTGTTATAACGCTTTTGCATAAAGGCACTGTGAATTGGGCAAATGAAATAGCTATACAGCCTCCACCTCCATGTGTGTTTTCTGCATGTCACAGGCATACACCATGACTGTTTTGAACATTTGCTTTGTAGCCAGTAATTCCTCCTTCTCCCTTCTGTGAGACATAGTTTGGGCAACCAATCAGCACAGAGTTCATTATCATAGCCTCCTGTGGCCTTCAGGGATGAAATGTTTCATTTTCTTTATTCTGCTTAAATCAGATCCTTGTTTAGACACCCAAGAAGTGTTGCAAATGGTCAGACACACCAGGACATGGGACCTTTAAAGAAAACCTTTTAACCTGATCAATCTGTTCTTTTTAAGAGCAAGTAAATTTGATAAAACTAATTTATACCAACAATCAAAGTGGTTTCATAAAAACATATACATGAATATACATCGTTTGTCACCAGTTATGCTGAAACATTTTTACAGACACACACACACACACACACACACACACACGTGTACATGTATGCACACTATGTCATACATGTCATGCTGAAGTGTACCTTAACTAGAATCACAGCACTTTAAATATAGAAAACCTGTGTACTTTCATCTCAGGAAAAAAAACACACTGCAGTTTCATGGGCTAGGATGAAACAAATGCTCTGTCCTCTCAACAACTTCAATGTAAGCTCTCTTTTAACAAAACATCTCACCCTGTACATGTCAAACAACATATCACAGAGATATGTGTAATACTGACATTTACTGAAACATCAAGCAATACGTAACTATAATAGGTAATGAAACAGTTTTCATATCCTTGGTTGAAAATAAATTATTTTTTTCCAGGTCTGACCTACAGATGCTGATTTTTGGCAAGTAACTATTTTCTTTTTTTAGAGCAGTATAACTTACGTAAAAAAGAGTTTAAGTAATTTTATGCTGATAATAAAGCACTGACTGTAAATTAGGTACTTACTTGTATCATTTTTGATACCTTTGTCAGAGTCATATTCGATTTTTTATTTATCTTTAATTTAAATCATTGTGTTCAGATTTTACATGCAGTTCCAGAGTTTTATCTAGGGGGACCGCCAGCATTAAGAAAGGCATTTAGATAAGCTACAGGTGGGGAAATCAGGTGTGTGTTTGCAGGGAGGCAGTGGCGATTCTAGAGTGTGCTGGGGCCTCAGCGAAAAATTTCCAAGGGGCCCCTCTGAGAAACATTAAACATATTCATAAATAATCCAAATACACATATCACATACAGGGATTAAAGCAAAAAATAATCTTTTGACTGAATTTTTATTTTTTTGGGGGGGGCATGTCTGCGCCAAACAGAAGACAGACATAATGTTGAGAAGTCATTCAGGAAAAGGCTCAGGGAAGTGATATTGAACATGTCATAATACTGTTGACTCATGAAATCACGAAATCAAGTCATTTATTGTTTTTAAAGTGATGATATTGAGCTGAAAGAAATTCTACATTCTGATCTTGTTTCAGATGTGGCTGCTGAGTGTAGCAGACTGTTCTTACCATGCCCTGCACTGTTCAATAGCAGGCATGAAAACAGGTCAGGATTGAAAAAGGTGAAGAGGCAATAATCCCTCTAGGGGGGTCCGGGGGCTCCCCCAGAAGAAAAATTTGAATATTTCATATTTAAAGCATCGACCTGATGCATTTTGAGAGAAAATCAAGCAGAATTACAGGACAGTATGACTGTATAATAAAGTACCTATTAAATTCTGGGGGTGACTATGTCTTTTTGCTGGAAATTCATAAAAGCTTTTATCATTAGTGAATTTGGGAACTGGAGGGAAACATTGACATTTTCACTTTTTAGATAAAACATACACTGAAGGGATGGCTCTTACAGCTCTATCCTGATATTTACCATCTCAACTGCACTAGTAGACTGCATTGGGAGCTTGATCCTTTACAGACTTCTCTTATATCATGGAGAATAAGTGATGCAGGAAACCTCAGGATGAATTTATCATTTAGAAAAAGTGAAAAGAAGAGCTGGACTGCTCAGGAATGTTGTGTTTCAATTAACCAAAAGGCTGACTCTTCATTTTTTAATCATTGTGTTCACCTAATCCGTGCACATGAGCCAACAAGGCACTGTTTGAATTATAAAAACACATACAGTGATTCAGGATCCCTGTCCCGTGCGCTGAGCATCTTTATGCTCACCAGCACACAGAGGAGCCCTTCGCGCTCATATTTTCATGCTCTCGCACTTGTACAGTGGATGTTTTTATTGAATTCAAGGCTCCCTTCAGGCGAGCACATGTTCGTAGTTCACTGATCATCTCTGGTATACCTCCATGTCCCGTCCACACCCATCATTATTTGACTAAGGCGGAGCTCAGCTCCGGGGTGGTGGAGCTCAGCTTCGAGGTGGCGGAGATGAGCTCCAGACAAAGGCTCTGGTATACCTCCATGTCCTGTCCATTTCCCTACTGTCATTTTCCAAATGACGGAAATCCATCGTGGCGACGGAGAACTTTAATCCATGCACATATTGCGATACAGCAATACAGGTAATCCAGAATACAACCAGCCATTAAATAGCTACAGCTCTGGTGTGTTTTTACCACAGGGATGACAATGGGCCCCTTTAGGGAGGTATCTGTCAAAGATGTCATTGCAATTTGACCACTGGTTGTTTGATGGGGTTAATGGGGTAGGTCACTGCAGATGCTGTACTGTAAGACATTACTGTGGAGTAAAATTTGTCAGCCCTTGGGGGCCCCTAGTGGTCTGAGGCCCCAAGCAGCTGCCTGCCTTGCCTGTTGACAAGCTCCGCCTCTGCAGGGAGGCAAACAGTTTTTAGACCGTGTCAACAGGAAGCACGTCAGAATGGTTGACCTGTAAATTGTATGGATATGGAAGAATGCTGTAACATGGTGAGACTTTCTTTAACTGTGAAATAAATGGATCAGAAGGATCCGAACGTATATATCGCGCTGGACATTGTTTTATTGTTTTATCCCAGAACATGGGATAAAGTTAGTTAAGTATGTTTAAGTCACTTTAATAACCTTAATTAATGAAGTGTCTTTACATGTGTACACAGATTTTTTTTCCAATACATGTATTATTACATATAATAATAAACAAAAAATAAACAAATTGAATTTGCTGAATCATGCTTACAGTTTTAGATAATTTAAAGAATTTACATTAGTCTGTTTACCCTCTAGTCTGATGGTCAACGTAAATCTATTAAATCACATCAAAGAAACTACCAAAGATACACTTCTTTGAGCTGAATTCTCTTTGATTTCTGAAAAAATACATTTAAAAACTTTCATCCATCTGCCTTTTTTCTCTGTCTCTTTCTCATTTCAAGCAGCAATGTTTTGATGTTTCAAACCCGCTATAATTCAATAAATTAACTGTATTTCTTGCAACATGATATCATATCAGTGTTTTAACCAAATGCATAAATGTCAAGATTTCACCATTTAGGTGCCACTCCATAAACAAATAAAAGCAAGGAAATGTTACTGAAACAAGAGAGATGTGCAGATCCATCATTTCAAGGTTAAGAAAAGTGTTTTCAACCTGTGTCAGACTTTTTTTCCTCTGTAGATGGACACCTATCTATCTATCTATCTATCTATCTATATATCTATATATCTATATATATATATATATATATATATATATATATATATGTGTGTATATATATATATATATATACATACACACACACACACACACACATATATATATATATATATATATATATATATATATATATATATATATATATATATATATATATATATACATATGACCTATGGTCGTTGAGTGTAACTGCACTGTGGTAAACAGAGCACCTCACACCAACGTGCATTTGTTGACATACAGAGGGAGGAGAAGCGAGCCAACAGGACGTCCCAAGAGACAAATAAACCATGTGGACTGATAAGGTACAGTCTGATCATGTTTCTATTTGAATAAATCATCATGTACAAGTCCAACAATAACAGGGCCAAATCAGCATCGGTCGGACATCCCTCCTCGTCTTTCAGCTCACGCCAGTGAGTGAACGCCGGGCCAGTGTTTATCCCTTTCCGGGCACTTAGCTTGTTACTATCCTGTTTTTTTTTGGTCTCCTCCGATAAACATTTCTTTTCTTCAGGTTTTTGCGGCTTCCGCCATGATAACAACACTACATTTAGCTTTCTTCTCCTTCCTGTTTAATGGCGGGTGGCGTCCAGCGTCAGAGGAGCATTACCTCCACCCACTGTGCAGGAGTGTGAGCCAGAGGTCCCTATTTCCATTAGGAAAATAAGTGCGTATTTACTTTAAACTAAATTCTGTTCATGAAATCTGTTTAAAAAACTCATAAACTGCTTTATATTCTCCTTTTCCCAGCGTTTAGCTTTCGCCTCGAGGGGGAAGTGACGTATGCCGTAAAGCAGTCAAAGCAGTAAACAGTTGTAGTTTTTAGTGTGGAAGTGTTCCTACCATCCACATCGAAAGTTACTTAGTGCCAGTGAAGGTGATACAGACCCCCTCAGACCATGACAGAGGTGTCATTCAACCTGTTTTAAGGTGATGTACCATCACAACGACTCTAGAAATATTAAATTAGGGTGGAAAAAACTACATAGTGTTGGTTTAAAAAAAGGAATACATTAACTAAAGTCTATCTAAAGTACAACCACTTTAAGATGATTTATGACAGAAATAAAGTACATTTTCCAAACAATGTGTGTTTATTTGCCTTCTTGTTTTTCATGACAAATTGCAAATCATCCCAAATATATTCTCTGAATTGATTTCTTCTCAGACTACTCCCTTAGTTTTAAAATTTTTGAATTATCAGTACCTGCATATTCCTGTGGCCTCATTGGACGATTTATGACCCTCTGAAAAGTAGCTATCCAATCACGTTGCTCAGCTTCTGTCTCACAAGCAAACAGGAACTTCCTGTCTGGTGTTACAATGGTGATGCCATGGTTCCAGTGGTAGCCCTGTGCAGAGGAAGGCAAGCCAGACAGTACAGTGTAGCTGTTCTCTTTACTGCCGATGAACACCTCACCACGGGCGTAGGCATCCTGGGATACAGAGAAAGTATAAGCTTCTGATGTACAAACTTAACATAAGTAATATCACGATTGTTCAGCTACAAAGTTATACAAAGACCTTTATTGCACTGGATTATCACCCCCCGCTCCCATCACCTGAGATCCCAATTTAAGGTGACTTGACTAATTTGATCCCCCCTCCCAGAGAATAAACAGCAAGAGAAAATAACCTATGACATTAAACTCAGGACCCTCGGCTGGTCACCATGTGAGAGGCAGAAGATATACATGCAAATGTTCTGTGTAACACTTTGAACATACAGCATCCCTCGTCACAGCACTGGTCCTGTGTTATGTTCTGTTGTATTTCGCTCTACTATGATGTGTTCTGTTAACAGTATTGACCAATTAACTACAAATAAGTATCAGTCTGAAAAAAGGAAATGTCATATAGGGTGTGGTTCTCCTCTTACCAGGGGGTCTTTAAAATACATGAGTCTCCTGTCATCCATAGTAAACCACCTCTTTTTGAAGCCCTCTGTGTGCTGAAGGGAGGCAAAAAAAGAAGGCCAAACAGCTTTAGTCAACGAAAATCACAGGAAATTATATTACAAGGTCTACAGGGTGTCGGCCCCAACCAACTAACTGACTCCTTTCCCTGTAAATTACTAAGTGTCAAATAAAATAAAATACAATAATTAAATACAATAACCTGACAGATGTTCTTTTTCTGAAAAAAAGTACTGAATTTGGTTTAATCGATTACATTTCACATTGTAGCCCTTTTCTGTTTGTTATTGTATCAAAAACAAGCAAACTACAAAGAACTGAACTGAATTAAGTGTTTTTCTAGAAGACAATCGCAGATTGCTTGACACAAGTAAGTGGCTCTTCAACTTGTCCTGCATAGTCCCCCTTTGGCAGATAAAAGTACTTTGAAGAGTCCTCTCCTTTTACCATCCACACATAAACATACTGACATACATTAGTGGTTACCAAAGTGAGGGTTGGGACCCCTCAGGGGTTGTGAGACACCAAGAGGGGGTCACTAGATGCTAAAATAGAAAAGTTTCAAATGATTACAGAAGGTTAATTTTGACATTTTTACTTAAATACAAATATAAAATGAGTTTGTTTCATCAAATGGTCACAAGTTGAGATTAATGCCAAAATGACAGTTTGACAATATCCTTAAACTGTAAGTTTGCACATGACAGCCATGACGTGGACGTTGGCTGTGAGGATTCCCCCTTCTCTGCATGTTTTGATGGTTTTTTGGACTGTTTTTGCCCCTGGTGAAGTTTTTTTGATCCTCTGCCTCTCTGGGAGTGGGCGTGGTTCCCCCTGCACTGATCCACTGCAGCTCTGCACCTGCCTGCAATCACCTCAATCACCTGCACATACAAGACAGGCACTCTGAATCCTTTCCAGAGCCAGAGGATTTCCACATCCACTGAGGTTTGTTGGCCATCATTTTGTCTCTAGTTTTTGTGACACTTGAGCTAAAGACTTCCTCTCATGTTGACACTTGTTTACTTTTGTGACTGCTCTGTGCTTTTTGGAAAATTGCCTTGTTTCTTACCTCGTGTCTCTGCTCCTTCTCTCCCCAGTGCCTTCATGAGCCCTCACCACACCAACCACCTTTAATCCCTCACCTGTCTGACGGACAATTCCCCACGGATCCTGGATTCCCCCCTCTTGGTCTCCTTAAAAAATAAAATCTCTTTGAAACACCTTTACTCTGCCTCCAGAATCAGCGTTTGGGTCCAACTTTAAAAACTCTGGGTTTATCCCGTAACTGTTGGCAGCTCTTCGAAGATGCTTAAAATTTGGGGTCACAAGTTTTTTGCATTGCTTTTCTGTGACTGAAACATTTGGGAGCCCCTAATATTATACACAAACACACTGTCGGTCATATCCTTTGCTTCTTATCCTCATATTTTTAGGATCTATTTCAATAACTGTCTGCAAAAAGTGTGAACTTGCAACTTCACGTATGACAACAAGCAAACAAAACAACTGACTCCAAGGGAGGATGCTTTTAAAGGGGATACTGAAACATTAAAGTACATAACAAGACACCTTTAAGAAATGGCAAAAGGAAGAGGTGTGATGACTCAACATATTTTCTTGTCTGTGTTTTCACCGGTTGCGAAGTCCAATGTAGATTCATTGTCAGCCTTAAACTTACCAGAAAGTTCCCTAAAAATTCCCCTTGCTTAAGTAAGAAGCCCCAGACCCTATTTAGGGACTTGCTGACTTATGCCATCATAACAAAGAAGAAAGAAAATAAAGTGTAGAAACATTATATGATACTGATCTACCGACCTACAAAGAAAGGCTTAATTGAAAGGATAGTTTTGTGGAAGGTAAATAGCCATAGCACAAACCTTTGGACCTGTTTTCTCCATGAAGCCTTCCTTCATGAAGTTTCGTGTTAGTTTGGGAACCAGCTGGAAAAGACAAGTTGGAAGAAATCAAACAAAACTATTATATGACAACACAAAAACATGCCTGTTAATGTTTATAATTCTCTTCTGAAAAGAATGCTGATTACATTTATTTACAGTTACTCTCATTTTCATTTTCCAGTGCTTAAACAAATGAAAATTCAACCTTGTAAATGTAAACTGAATGTTGAAAGCCATGAACATTCTACAGTCTACAAACAAACAACAGTACCTATGAAAAAAGCAGTCTATTTTCTTGTGAGCAAATCTAGTTTTAGGAATGCATTATGATAAAAACTTAAAAACTTAAAAAAAAAAAAAAACATTCCCTTTACAACATGCTTCAAAACTTCATTCATCCTTACCTCCTCATCACTGGCTCCAGGGAAGGCTACCTGCAGGTAGTGGAACCTGGCTGCTCGGATAGAATTGAACCAGTCAACCATTTCCTGACAATCAAATGAACAAACAAACAATATTAAACACTCGCAAAATGTCTGGGCGAAATTCACACAGCATCTGCTCATTATTGGAATATGTCTATGTACTTTTTTCTGTGAGCTTTTCTCATCAGGATAATGGAAATCATGCTGTGCGGGTGCACATGAGAGCGAGAGTGACAGGGGGTAAGGACCAGAGACGCTTTTATCTGAACTCTGCCAGCAGAGGGAGCAGTGCAGTTTCTATCACATGGTCCAGGAAGTCTGATAAAAAAAAAGAAAAATCTGTCCCGAGATTGTCTATCATGGTGTTCTCTTTTTTCTCCTTTTCCTTTTTTCTTTTACATTTCTGAATTTACAAAGAAAGCATAGGTTTTCAGTTCAAGAGGTAAATATCTGATAATGCACTACTTGGCCAAAAAAAATTCACCACCAAAAAGGTCACACACCCTGATATTTCGTTGGACCGTTTTTAGCTTTGATTACAGCACACATTCGCTGTGGCATTGTTTCGATAATCTTCTGCAATGTCACAAGATTTATTTCCATCCAGTGTTGCATTAATTTTTCACCAAGATCTTGTATTGATGATGGGAGAGTTTGACCACTGCACAAAGCCTTCTCCAGCACATCCCAAAGATTTTCAATGGGGTTAAGGTCTGGACTCTGTGTGAAAATGATGCCTCATGCTCCCTGAACCACTCTTTCACAATCTGAGCCCCATGAATCCTGGCATTGTCATCTTGGAATATGTCCGTGTCATTAGGGAAGAAAAAATCCACTGATGGAAAAACCTGGTCATTCAGTATATTCAGGTAGTCAGCTGACCTCATTCTTTGGGCCATAATGTTGCTGAACCTAGACCTGACCAACTGCAGCAGCCCCAGATCATAGCACTGCCCCCACAGGCTTGAACAGTAGGCACTAGGCATGATGGGTGCATGACTTCACCTGCCTCTCTGGAACAGGGTTTATCACCACAACCACACAGACATGAGGACCCTCCTGAAAACAAGATGTAGCATCTCAAGAGACTAACCTCTAATAAATTTGTTTGCAGCAGAAACAAATTTGACGACGACAGGTCTATGATTGGTCCATTGATCTGTCACTAGCTTTAGTTCTTACTTTAGTCCACTTGTCTCCACTTACCTCCCTCCCTTTGCCCACACACCCAACACAGCATGGTGTGGATTTGCTGTTCATCATGAGACTGGGGTCCACATTCAAGATTTCCTGCTGCTTAACAGGTTTTTTCTTGCCGCCATGATGGAGGGATTCATGATTGGCTATATGGATTCATGTTGAGTGTTGGATGTATATATTTGTATATATATGTATATGTGTATTTTTATATGTATATATGTATCTATGCATATATGTGTATCCATAATATGAAGAGCTTTGTGCTCTATTGTAAAGTGTCTTGAGATAACACTTGTTATGAGTTGGCACTATACAAATAAAGATTGATTGATTGATTGACTGATAAATCTGGACTCATCAGACCACTTGATCTTCTTCCAGTCCTCCAGAGTCCAATCTTTATGCTCCCTAGCAAACTGAAACCCTTTTTTCCGGTTAGCCTTACTGTTTAGTGGTTTTCTTGAGGCTACACAGCTGTTCAGTCCCAATCCCTTGAGCTCCCTTCACATTGTTCATGTGGAAATGCTCTTACTTTCACTATTAAACACACCCCTGAGTTCTGCTGTTGTTTTTCTTTAAACGTTTAAGTGATCCAATCATTAAGGATTTTTTTTTCCTCAAAGACGATGGTTCCCCACTATCCTTCCAGTTTTTAATAATGCGTTGGACAGTTCTTGGACCTAATTTTGGTAGTTTGTGCAATCTTTCTGCAATCATTTACATGTCAATGTTTCTTAATGCGTACTGTCCCATTTTTAAAAAATAAATAAATCCCAAAATCTCAAATCTCAAATCTTCTTAGATGTTTTCTCTGCTTGATTCATGCAAATGATTTGACCTTTCTTCAACAGACTAACATCTTTTCCACGACCACAGGATGTGTCTTTCCACATGGTTGTTTAAGAAATGAGAAGCTACTCATTGCATCAGCTGGGGTTAAATAACTTGTTGCCAGCTGAAAGATAATCGCCCATGCAGTAATTATCCAATAGGAGGCTCATACCTATTTGCTTAGTTAAATCCAGGTGGCGACTTTTTTTTTTGGCCAGGCAGTGTATTTTCATTTTAAATATCCTAAAATGCATTTTTTTCCATAAGGAGAGAAATATGTTAAGGACAAGTTATTGTCTGGACAGCCTTAATTTTTTTCTTATCTCAGGATTTTATTTTAGTTCCTTGTCATGGCCTGTCCCTCTATCTGTCTGCATCTCTCTCTCCCCCACATGGCTTCGACAGACTGCTGTTCAACATGAGTCTGGTTCTGCTTGGGAGTTCCTGCCTAACTGACAGAGGGTTTTTTTCTTGTCACTGTAACTTTGCTAAATGTTCCTAAGTGCTGTACACATGGTGGATTCCAGATGAGTCTGAATTGATAAATTAATACTAATAATGATTTAAAAAGAAGAGTATGGCTTTGACCTACTCTTTGATGAGTGCCTTATCATTTTTAATGCTAGAAAAGTTAAAATTGTTTGATTAATGTTTTTTATACAAATTTATGTGTCCATGGTCTGTCTACCAACCCTCCCTAGAAAAATCCCTACTCTCCCCTATTTGTTTTCTCCATCTTTCAGAAAATATACACTCAAGCTGTTAAGGTTTTTTCACACCGAATGCAACATTGCGACCAATATCGCGTCGCAAACCCAAGTCCTGTCGCCTGTTCATAGCTCATTTTGGTCACCGTCACCGTTGCTCAGTGAAGTCACACCCACTCGATCATATCAAATCATATAATAGGACGTATTAGCTGGCATTATTCCAAATGCATCCTTTTCACTCACCTACCAACCACAAAACACTGCAGCTGATGACCCTGCAGCATCTTCTGTGAGTTTTCTGTGGTCCGTCTAGGCGGAACTAATGTACCCACCAACTAATGTTCCCCCACGGACATAGATTGTCACTCTGTGGACCGTAATAAAAACAGTCTGTCACGGGTGTGGTCACGCACCCACACAACGTTGATTGGCTCTCACGGTGTGACATCGCCTGAATAGTTCAAATATTTCAACTTTGGCGACGGAGCACGGCGACCTCTGGAAATGCTCTCCACGTATCACGACATACATACATGTATATCTATTGGAACCCTTGGATCACGCTTAAAGGACCTCGGACTACAGAGAAGAGGTGGATTTTCTTCATTTATGGCCATTAGGAGGGCAATATCATCAGAGCTGCTGGGACCTGGACTACTGTTTGGATACCGAATGATGTGGATTACTCTGAAGCAGAAACATGGTCTGCGTGTCAAGAGGGAGACCGTCATGCTCCGGCAGTTGAATCCACGCTGGACCCTGTTGTGGGCACATCACAGGTTTATCCGTCGTACTTATCATTCAATGGGTCCGACCTACCTGTGGCATGTAGACGGGTCCGACAAAGTAAAACCCTTTGGATTTGTGAAAATGGACTGTTTAGTCTTCGCCTGAGCCATATTAAACTCATGTTTACACCCAAGAGCAACACAGTAGTGTCCCCTCTTTTTCCTTCTCTACTCTCTTGGCTCACAGTCTCCATCGTTCCCTCTGTCTTCTCTTTCTGTCATTTCTCACTGTGATGCTCGAAGCAGGTTCGCAAAGCCAACCAAAACTTATATTTGTCACGTTTGTTATATAATTATTGATAAGAATAGGAATCTGTCTGGTGAATAATGTTAATTTGGTCGACTGTTTCACTTATAAGTCAGCTTACCCTTGTTATAGTATCAGTTTTTACACAACCAATTAGCTGCTGTCTGAACTTTACTGTATGCAGGTTTCACTAATTACAATTTACTTTAAACAAAAATGCCTTTTTAAAGAGAGGTTAACAAGAAACCAGAGGGTCTAAACAGTGTTGTATGTTGTAATTGGTTAATCAAACATAAATGTGTTATCTTATGCATTTTAGCTTCACATTTTAGGTATTTTGTGTTGAAGCCACAAATACCATTTTTTCCCTGGGGGATCAACTGGAATCTTTTCCATTTCAATAAGTAATGCAGGATTGGGGAGGTTCTAAAGGCCTCACAGCACCTTGGCTTGCAGGACATCCATCTATCCCATCCATCCATCTTCTTCCGCTTATCCGTGGTCAGGTCGCGGGGGCAGCAGCCTGAGCAGGGAAGCCCAGACTTCCCTCTCCCTAGCTACTTCGTCCAGCTCCTCCTGGGGGATTCCGAGACGTTCCCAGGCCAGCTGAGAGACATAGTCCCTCCAGCGTGTCCTGGGTCTTCCCCGGGGCCGCCTACCAGTGGGATGTGCCTGGAACACCTCACCAGGGAGGCGTCCAGGAGGCATCCTAACCAGATGCCCGAGCCACTTCATCTGGCTCCTCTCAACTGGGAGGAGCAGCGGCTCTACTCCGAGCTCCTCCCGGATGACCGAGCTTCTGACCCTGTCTCTAAGGGAGAGTCCGGACACCCTGCGAAGGAAACTCATTTCAGCCGCTTGTACTCGTGATCGTGTTTTTTTGGTCACTACCCAAAGCTCGTGACCATATGTGAGGATAGGAGTGAAGATCGAGTGGTAAATCGAGAGCTTCGCCTTGCGGCTCAGTTCCCTTTTTATCATGACAGACCGGTGTAGAGTCCGCATCACTGCCGACGCCGCACCGATCCGCCTGTCGATCTCCCGGTCCATCCTTCCTCCGCTGGTGAACAAGACCCCGAGGTACTTGAACTCCTCCACTTGACGTAGAATCTCATCCCTGACCCGGAGAGGGCACTCCACCCTCCCCCGGGCAAGGACCATGGACTCAGATTTGGGGGTGCTGATTCTCATCCCAGCCGCTTCACACTCAGCTGCGAACCAATCCAGTGAGAGCTGTAGGTCTCGGTCTGATGAAGCCAACAGGACCACATCATCTGCAAAAAGTAGCGACCCGATCCTGAGGTCACCAAACCACAACCACAACCCCTCAACGCCCTGGCTGCGCCAAGAAATTCTGTCCATAAAAGTAATGAACAGAACCGGTGACAAAGGGCAGCCCTGGCGGAGTCCAACCCTCACTGGAAACGGTTCTGATGTACTGCCGGAAATGCGGACCAGGCTCTGGCACCGGTCGTACAGAGAACAGACAGCCCGTATCAGGGGGTCCGCTACCCCATACTCCTGGAGCACCCCCCACAGAACCCCACGAGGAACACGGTCGAATGCCTTCTCCAGGTCCACAAAACACATGTAGACTGGTTGGGCAAACTCCCATGCACCCTTGAGGACCCTGTGGAGGGTATAGAGCTGGTCAATAGTTCCACGGCCAGGACAAAAACCACATTGCTCCTCCTGAATCTGAAGTTCGACAATCCGGTGGACCCTCCTCTCCAGTACCCCTGAATAGACCTTCCTAGGGAGGCTGAGGAGTGTGATCCCCCTGTAGTTGGAGCACACCCTCCGGTCCCCCTTCTTGAAAAGGGGGACCACCACCCCAGTCTGCCAATCCAATGGTACTGCCCCCTATGTCCACGCGATGTTGCAGAGTCGTGTCAGCCATGACAGCCCCACAACATCCAGAGCCTTGAGGAACTCCGGGTGGATCGCGTCCACCCCCGGAGCTTTTTGACCACCTCGGCAACCTCAGCTCCAGAGATAGCAGAGTCCACCACAGAGTCCCCCAGGTCTGCTTCCGCACTGGAAGATGTGCTGGTAGGATTGAGGAGGTCTTCGAAGTATTCTTTCCACCGATCCAGGACGTCCCGAGTCGAGGTCAACAGCGCGCCTTCCCCACCATAGACGGTGTTGACAGCACACTGCTTCCCCCTCCTGACACGCCGGATGGTGGTCCAGAATCTCTTCGAAGCCGTCCGGAAGTCGTTCTCCATGGCCTCACCGAACTCCTCCCATGCCCAGGTTTTTGCCTTAGAGACCACCGAAGCTGCATTCCGCTTGGCCTGCCGGTACCTGTCAGCTGCCTCCGGAGTCCCACTGGCCAAAAAGGCCCGATAGGACTCCTTCTTCAGCTTGACAGCATCCCTCACCACTGGTGTCCACCAGCGGGTTCGGGTGTTGCCGCCACGACAGGCACCGACGACCTTACGGCCACAGCTCCGATCAGCTGCCTCAACAATAGAGGCCCTGAACAAGGCCCACTTGGACTCAATGTCCCCTGCCTCCCCTGCCATATGGTCGAACTTCGCCCGGAGGTGGGAGTTGAAACTCTTTCTGATGGGAGCTCTGCCAGCCGTTCCCAGCAGACCCGCACAACACGCTTGGGCCTGCCAGGTCTGACGGGCATCCTCCCCCACCATCGGAGCCAACTCACCACCAGGTGGTGATCAGTTGACAGCGCCGCCCCTCTCTTCACCCGAGTGTCCAAAACATGCGGCCGCAAGTCCGATGATAGGACTACAAAGTCGATCATCGAACTGCGGCCTAGGGTGTCCTGGTGCCAAGTGCACATATGGAGACCCTTATGTTTGAACATGGTGTTCATTATGGACAGTCTGTGACGAGCACAGAAGTCCAGTAACAAAGCACCACTCGGGTTCAGATCCTCCCAATCACGCCCCTCCAGGTCGCACTGTCGTTGCCGATGTGAGCATTGAAGTCCCCCAGAAGAACGAGGGAGTCCCCAGAAGGGGCACTCTCCAGCACCCCCTCTAGGGAGTCTTAAAAAGGTGGATACTCTGAACTGCCGTTTGGTGCATAAGCACAAACGACAGTCAGGTTCCGTCCCCCCACCCGAAGGCGGAGGGAGGCTACCCTCTCGCTTACTGGGGTGAACCCCAACGTACAGGCCCCGAGCCTGGGAGCAATAAGTACTGCTACCCCTGCCCTGCGCATCTCACCATCGGAAACTCCAGAGTGGAAGGGAGTCCAGCCCCTCTCAAGAGGACTGGTTCCAGAGCCCAAGCTATGTGTCGAGGTGAGTCCGACTATATCTAGTCGGAACCGCTTGACCTCGCGCACCAGCTCAGGCTCCTTCCCCACCAGAGAAGTGACGTTCCGGGTCCCTAGAGCTAGCTTCTGCAGCCGGGAATCGGACCGCCAGGGTCCCCGCCATCGGCTGCCACCCAGCTCACACTGCACCCGACCACCTTGGCCCCTTCCACGGGTGGTGAGCCTATGGGAGGGGGGGTCCCACGTTGCCTTTTCGGGCTGTGCCCGGCCGGGCCCCATGGGCGCAGGCCCGGCCACCAGACGCTCGCCATTGAGCCCCATCCCCAGGTCTGGCTCCAGGGTGGGGCCCCGGTAACCCGCGTCCAGGCAAGGGAAACTGGGATCCAATGTTGTGTCTCTCCATAATGGTCATCGGGCCACACTTTGTCTGGCCCCTCCCCCAGAACCTGTTTGCCTTGGGTGACCCTACCAGGGGCCTAAAGCCCCCGACAACATAGGTCCTGGGGTCACTGGGGCACGCAAACCCCTCCACCGCGATAAGGAGGTGGCTCCAGGAGGGGTTGCAGGACATCCAACCTAGTTAAAGCTGTTTTTGATGTAGCACCACATAGGCCTACAATACACCCATAATCTAGTACCAATCTGATCATGGCTTGATATATTACTGCAGCGTTTCACTATCAGCCACCCACTCACACCCGTCAGGAAGTTTACTTTTAAAGCCAAAGATGACATACTTAGTCTTGGACACTGAGATCCTGAAACCCACCCAAACTTGTGGGGTTCTTTCTTTAGAAAAATCCTTTAACCAATCAAACATTCGTCCCCTTACTCCTAGATCATAGGTTTTAATTAGTAGTCCCTCCTTCCACAGAGAGTCATACACTTTTTCAATATCCAAGAACACACTCACCACTGCCTCTTTATTATTACGTAAATGCCCTTTTGATATCATAGTCTAATATCGCAACAGACTCCATCGTGGACCGTCCATTCCTAAAACCATTTTGTTGCCCGCTCTGTTGACGCTGTAAACCCATATTCTGGAAATGATGTTCGAGAATGGCGTAAGTTTTTCCAATCAGAGACAAATACTATGGTCCCACCCTTTCCGGTTTCTTGAAATGTATTTCATGATCCCTGAAATGTTTTTGTGTTCTGTGAAATGTTTTTGCGTATTGTGAAATGTTTTTGTTTTTTGAAATGTATTTGTGTTTTTTTAAATGTTTTATGTTCTGTGCAATGTTTTTGCGCTTTTTGAAATGTTTATTCCCATTGTCCTTCAGGGCCACCGTACAAATGACTGTAAAGCTGCATTCACACCGAACACAATTTTGCAACTGAAATTGCGTCGCCCACCCAAGTAGCGTCGGCTGTCCATAAATACTTCATTTTGGTCACCGTCACCGTTGCTCAGTGACGTCACGTCCGCTCGAGTTTCACTGCAATCATATCATATCATATAGTAGGATGTATTAGCTGACTCTATTCCAGCTGTATCCTTTAACTCACCTACCAACCACAAAACACTGCAGCTGATGGCCCTGCAGCAGCATTGACTGTGAGTTCTCTGCGGTCCCGTCTAGGCGGAACTAATGTTCTCACTAACTAATGTTTCCACACAGACATGGATTGTTACTCTGTGAAACGGAATAAAAACAGTCTGTCATGTGCATAGACATAATATATATATAGTATATTATGTCTATGGTCACAGGTACTATCACACACCCACACAACGCTGATTGGCTGTTGCTGCACAGCCACACGCGATGTCACCTGAAGAGTTCAAACTTTTCAACTTTGGCGACCAAGTAATGAGCGATGCAGTCGCCCAGAGTGTGTCCGTTGCATCGCGGGAGGGTTAACCCCAGCCCATCGCGGCTGTACATTGACTTTCGCCCAGGTCATCAAGTTACGTTTGGTGTGTAGGCAGCTTTATAAATGAACAGGAGGAAACCAAATGGAAATTAATAATTTAAGAAAATTGCCTATTCCAAGCGTGTATATTAAACAGAATGCAAATGATACTACTGAGCATGTGTTAGGCCCTGTTTTACAATTGCATTAAGATCGAATTGGTCATTCGGATACCAAGCTGACTGTGTTTGTGTGTGTGTGTGTGTGTTCACACATTGCATTAACTATGCAGAAGAGTGAAATGTAAAAAGCTTTGGGGTCCTTTATACAGTGTTTCTCGCTCATTTCATCATATCCCATGCTACAAAATGCAGCATTGATATTTTATATAGCAAATAAACCTCATGGGGTACTGCAAAAACTAAAATGACAACTTACCTCAGAAATGATAAGGTTTGCGGGGTTGCTTATGATTTATTGCGATTAAACAAGCTGTTTCTGATGGAAGGTGAAAGTAGCAAAAATGAAGTGATGAAAGTGGAGGTAATGTAAACTGTAAATTTAAAAACTTAAGATAAAAAATACATTTCATATAAAAATGAGGTGATAAACCTCAAAGTACTGTGATCAAACTGACAATGAACTGATATATGTTGTGAATTAAAAAAATAGATGTTTAATTGGGTAATATTAATCTATTTTCATCCACAGTTGACATTTTTATCTGTCATTAAAAGTAAGGCAACATAAGGGTGAAAATAACTAAAAGTGATGATTAAACCTGATGTGATGAAAATGTGTTTGGGTTGAAAAATTGAGCATTAAAAGTGTTGGTGAATTAAAATCTAAGGTAATGGAAAGGTGTGTGAACTGGACTATCTTGTCGTAAAAATGTGAGAAAATTAAAGATAAAAGCGATTAAATAGTGATTAAATAATCAATGGCACTATCTATTATTATTACTTTGCTGTTCATTATTTACAGCATCGGTTAATTGGTACTTTTGCCCTTAAACTATTGTTTTGAAAATGGCACATAACCACTTTGCTGTCGACTTAGCTTGAAATCTTTCCCAATGAAGATGAATGTCACTGCTTTGTAGAAAACAAATTTATTGGCATGGTATGCAAAAAAAAGCCAAGAAAGGTTTGTTTGTGAGCAAAATAAGTTTGACATCAAACCTTGGCATCATTATGATAGACAAAGATGTTCCTTGTGCTGTTGTCTTTTAGGTAGGTGATTTGCAGGCCACAGGGGTTGCCAATCTTGGCTGGTTGGAAAGTGGCATTGAGGGTTTCAATTTTCATCACTGCTTTTGGATCCCTTGCCTTATTGAAGAGGACATAAAGAGAAGACAATATACAGCAAAACCTTACATCTCTGAGTAAGACTGGTTTACAACCAAAGCAAATTATTTATGCTGTACATGCTCTTATAATATGTAAAAAAACCCCATCTTACTTACATCCTGCTTGTTAAAGTATTTTAGTGCTCCCTCTCTCTCAGACAAGATGAACTTTCGGCTGAGAAACTGACCATTGTCTCTTCCCCGTTTCCATAGGAACCCCTCTCTATACCCTGCACAGAGAAAAACAGTGTGGTTGGACGGCTGCTATCAAAAACCAGTCACAGCAGATGAGAGATGAAAAACAGGAGATAATTACAATGGTGATGATGAGGTGTTGGAAGTGCAAATTAATATGTCAGTTCAGGAGAAATTAATTTACATTTGACATGCTAAAAAGACAGAATTAAAGAAAGACAGTGAGAGTCAACACTACCTGAAAAGCAAGAGAAAGCAGAGAAGAACAGGGATTGGTGCAAAAGGGAATGATTATGGACCCAAGGAAGAGGAGAGACCAGCAGGAAGGGACGCAGGTGGAGAGGGTGAAAACCTTCAAACTCCTCTGCACTCACATCAGTGAGGATTTTAGCTGGACACACAACACTCAGCAGGTCGTCAAGAAGGCTCAGCAGAGACTCTTCTTCTTGAGGAATCTGAGGAAATTTGGACTGTCCACCAACTCATCAGCAACTTCTACAGATGTACAGTGGAAAGCGTCCTGACAAACTCCATCACAGTGTGGTATGAGAACTGCTCTGTCCAGGACAGAAAGGCTGTCCAGCGTGTCATTAAAACGGCACAGTTCATCTGTGGAGCAGCCCTCCCTTCACTACAGGACATCTACAACACCTGGGTCACCAAGAGGGCCCACAACATCATCAGGGACCACACCCACCCACAACACAAACTGTTCACACTCCTCCTATCGGGCAGACGCTACAGGTGTGTGAAAACAAGGACCACAAGACTCACCAACAGCTTTTACTCCTGGCCATCAGGCTTCTGAACCAAGCCTTTTACTTATCTCCTGGACAATACCTCCACAGCTGCAATTTTTGCACAATTTTTGCACAATTGCTGACATTTGCACATTTGAACCGTCCTTTTTGTATTGCATATATGTGCTTTATATTTCATATTTTATATTTCATTTTTCAGGTGTTTACATTTTATCTTATATTTTAGTTTATTATTTATATATGTTTGGGTTATAAGGGGGTGGGAAGTCGCAAAATAAGAGTTTCATTTCCCATTAATGATCGCTGTGTTTTAGTGTGTTTATGACAATAAACATCTTGAATCTTGAATCTCGAATCTTGAACACCTTTGAGTGCACCAACAACCCCCCCCCCCCCCCCCCCCCCAAGTGCAGTTCAAAATAAACACTAAATGAATAATGTTAATTATGAACTGTAGGATACCAAGTTAAAACATAATATTCCTGAAATAATAGGCTAACTAAAAATAACATAAACAACAAAATAATAGTTCTTTTCCACAGTGTGGTAACAACAGATACAAGTGGCTGTACATTGTAAATTGATCTTCCCTGGGAGGGTCATATTCTCTCTTTATTCAGTTAAGCGAGGTACAAACATAAAGATTACCGGGCTTTTTTGTCCCGACTTTCCCTCTTCCTGACCAAGGACAGCAAATGCCAGATTATTTTACGATCCCGCTAGTGCCCTTAATACATCCATTCCTGAACGCCATCCTTGATGTTACAGCAGCATCCTACCCGATTTCCTGATGCACTGACTGGGCTCAGGGACGTATTAAAAATGTGTGTATTAGATGTGCATCAAAAAAGTAGTGGAGTTTAGAGTAACACCTGTTTCAGTGCATTAACTTTGGAATTAATAATTAATCTAGATTTTCAAACAAAGAAAAACAATCTTGGTGAAGAGTTTTCAAACCTCAACAACTTTAACAGCTGATTCTTATGATTATTTTCTCTCATGCTAATTTTTTCTTGAGGCACAAACTTCTGCTTCATAAATTCAAATCTGAGCTAAACAGACAACTTCTAACTCAGTAAAAATGAATAAGATGACTTAAGAAATCAAAGCAACTTTGAGCAAACGTTATCCTGTTGTTGTTCGGTAAATAAGGGCTCTAGTACTTTGGGGGGATTTATCATTGAAGACTCTCAATAACAACTTTTCTGTGCCCTCAGACCTGTGCTGCAGAGGATCCTCTTCAGCACAAGCTGGGTGTCATCAGAACCCTCAACCACTGGGCTGAGAGTGTTCCTACAAGGAAGGAAAGGAAAAGGAACAGAAACACATTAGAGAAGCCCTGAAAACCTGTGGATACCCAAAGTGGGCCTTTTTGAAGAACAAGAAAAGAAAGGACACGAAGCATGATAGGGAAGGGAAACGCAAGAACATTGTGATCCCTTACGTTGCAGGTTTATCCGAAAAACTTAAGAGAATCTTTGGCAAACACCACATTCCTGTTCACTTCAAGCCTGGAAACACATTAAGGCAGAAGTTGGTCCATCCCAAGGACAAAACACCAAGACATAAACAGAGCAATGTGGTGTATGCAGTCCAGTGCAGTGAGGAATGCTCAGACCTGTACATTG
Source organism: Cetoscarus ocellatus (assembly GCA_037902135.1). NCBI lineage: Eukaryota > Metazoa > Chordata > Actinopteri > Labriformes > Labridae > Cetoscarus > Cetoscarus ocellatus. The sequence continues at coordinate 113,322 of JBAMNC010001767.1, read as the reverse complement.
GGGAAACTAAACAACCGCTTCACAAGCGTATGGCTCAACACAGGAGAGCCACGTCCTCAGGTCAGGACTCAGCAGTTCACCTTCACTTCAAGGACACGGGACACTCTTTTGAGGACAGCAATGTACAGGTGTTGGTGAGAGAAGATAGATGGTTTGAAAGAGGAGTTAAAGAAGCCATCTCCACCAGACTGGAGAAGGCTTCTCTTAACAGAGGTGGTGGACTCAGACACAACCTCTCAGCCACATATAATGCAGTGCTAAGCTCTCTCCCCAGGAAGCTCTCCAAACACTCACACCTGGGCACATGTGACCACAACACCTCACATGACAGGGGGAGTTAACGACCCATTCAGGGTAACAGCTCTCAGGGGTTGAATCACCCTGTGATGAGTTTCTATGAGTCGTTCTCCAACTCCTCCCTTCCTTTGTCGTTGTTTTCTCCTCTAGCAAGATAAATATCTGCTTCCATCACCAGCCATTTGGAACTGAAGAAGCTTCTTGGATGAGAAGTGAAACATCTTCCCAACAAACTCTACACAGTCCAGTTGCCTTTTTTGAATCTTCAAGAGAATGTATGAATTCTTTTATGGGTTCTGTTATACCCTACATATAGATATACAGTTTATATAGTGCACATGTTCATTCTTCCAATTCTACCTGCAGCTTCAAGGACATTGGTTTTGCTAAAATGAAGCAACAAGGTGGTTAAATCTAAAAAACGAAGAAAACTGAGTGTTAGGATGCCGGAGGTCGTCTGGCACCGGTGAAGAGGAAACCATGCCCACTTTCCGTGAGGGAAAGAACAGAGGATCAAAAACACACCTCAAGGAGCAGGAAGAGTCCAAAAACACAGCATAAAAGTCACTGGGGAAGGTATCCTCACTGTACGCCCCCCCAAGTGGACACCTCCTGGCTTCAGCCCAGAAGTCACTGATGAGGGAGTCATCCAGGAACATTTCTCTGGGCCATACCCCGAGTATGTAAGTATTGAAAACCCCGCCCCCAAGGTCTAACATCCGGAATCTTTAAGACCATGAAAGCCAGATGGTCATTGATGAGTGGGGGGTGGGTGGGGGGGTGAGGGGTGGGGGGTTGGCCAGAGGACTGAGGTCACAGGGTCACAGGGAGTTATGGAAGTTGGGATGTATCCTAGAGACTCGGGAGGCTTGAGAGTCACCGCAGATGGATTAAAAATTTTTGTAGTGGAATGGTCCGATAAAATGAGGGGCTAGCTTACGTGACTCGGTCTGAAGGGGGAGATGATGGGAGCAGAGCCACACCATCTGTCCCAGATGGTATTCAGGGGCAGGAGAACGATGGAGATCTGCCAGTCGCTTGTTGCGTTCAGCAGAACAGGCAAGAGCTGCTCTGACATTCTTCCACACCTCCTTAATGTGACTCAGGTGATCTCTCACTGACAGAACAGCCACATCAGGGAACAGAGGGGGTTGATAACCATTACAGACCATAAATGGGGACATACCTGTGGCTGAGCTGGTGAGAGTTGTAGACGTATTCAATCCATGGGAAGTGGGTACTCCAAGAAGCAGGATGATGGGAGGCAACACAATGGAGAGCACTCTCCAGATCCTGATTGGCCTGCTCTGTCTGACTGTTGGTCTGATGGTGATATCCTGGGGACAGGCTGGCTGCCGTGCCCATGGCTCTGCAGAACTCCCTCCAGACCAAAGAGGAAAACTGCGGACCATGATCTGACACAATATCACAGGGGATACTATACAGCTTGAAAACCTGAGTGGCCAGAAGGTCAACAGTCTCTAGGGCAGAGTGCAGTTTAAGAAGTGGCACGTAATGAACTGACTTCAAGAAATGATCAACAATGGTGAGAATGACAGTGTTACCTTGAGATGGGGGCAGACCTGTGATGAAGTCAACAGCGATGTGGGACCAGGGGCGATTAGGGATGGGTAGAGGGCGCAGCAGACCAGCCGGGGTTTTTGGCAGGTTTTACATCGGGCGCAGACAGAGTAGGCAGCCACAAATTCCTGGGTGTCTTTGGCCATGTTGGGCCACCAGAAGTGCCTCTGCAGGAATTAGAGGGTCTTGTTTGCTCCAGGATGACAAGTGAGCTTGGAAGGGTGGCCCCATTGGAGGACCCGAGAGCAAGCAGACTCGGTGTTTTTGGGGCCAGTACCAGGATCGGGCTGATCCTATCCTCTTGATCTCCAAAGGTAGCTGCTCCTAGGATGCACAAAAGAGGAATGATGGGGTCGGGTTCACAGGTACTCGAGGGAGGAGAGAAGATTCAAGATAGAGCATCCGGCTTGGTGTTCCGAGATCCAGTGCAATAGGACAGGGTGTGATTGACCCTGCTTAGAAAAAGGGACCATCTTGCCTGCTGGAGATTCAGCTGCTTCACCCAGTGGAGGTAGGAGAGGTTTTGTGGTCTGTCCAGATGACAAAAGAGACCTCTGAACCTTCTAATCAGTGCCGCCACTCCTGAAGAGCCCAAACTACATCCAGTCCCTGTTGCCAACATCATAATTTCTCTCCACAGGTGACAAACAGCGAGAGAATAAAGCACAAAGTTGAAGCTTTTGAGTTTCAGGGTTTCTCTGTGAAAGAACCAGTCATACCCTGGTGTCGGAGGCCTCAACCTCCACCACGAATTAGAGGAAGGGTTTTGGGTGTTCAAAGACACAGGTGAACAGCTCTTTAAGCCTTTTAAAGGCGCTGTCAGCCTCAGGCAACCACTAAAAAAGGAGAGCTAGTGGAGGTGAGACATGTGAGGAGGGACGCTACCTTGCTGTAATCTCTTATTTGAGCAGCGATAGAAGTTGGCAAAGCCCAGGAAGTGGTAGAGTTCCTTGCCAGAGGTAGGGATGGGCCAATTGTCATTATAAACTTCAATGTCTTGTTGTGACGTCAATCTGGATCGGATCCAGATGAACTTGACTGTGATGATAGAGTTATATTATATATATTATCGTGTAAATTTTGAAGCAAATCCATCAAGTGATGTCAAAGATATGATTTTTTAAAAATACGGCCCAATGTTAAGATACGGGACTTTTCGCAAATTTTGGGATTTTTTTGCATCCAGACAAATATGCAGATCACCACCAAAATGCAATTGCTTCTTCCTTGGACCAAACCACACTTCTGGTAAAATTTCATGTAAATTCATCCAGCAATTGTTGCATTATCTTGCTAACAGACAAACAAATACACAAACAGACCCTGGCGAAAACATAACCTCCTTGGCGGAGGTAATAAAAAATTTCTGAAAATTTACTAATGAAAATAAGATATTGCTTCTGAATTGTGGTTCAACAGAATCATTTTAAAAAACAAAATAATGAAACTGGTCTGGACAAAAATGATGGTACCCTTAACTTCATATCTTGTTGCACAACCTGTTGAGGCAATCACTGCAACCAGACAATTTCTGTAACTCTCAGTGAGACTTCTGCACCTGTCCACAGGTATTTTGGTCCACTCCTCATGAGCAAACTGCTCCAGCTGTCTCAGGTTTGAAGGGTGTCTTCTCCAGACTGCATGTTTCAGCTCCTTCCACAAATGTTCAATAGGATTTAGATCAGGGCTCATAGAAGGACACTTCAGAATAGTCCAATGTTTTGTTCTGAGCCATTCTTGGGTGTTTTTAGCTGTGTGTTTTGGGTCATTATCCTGTTGGAGGACCCATGACCTGTGACTGAGACCAAGCTTTCTGACACTGGGCAGCACATTTGGCTCCTGAATGCCTTGATAGTCTTGAGATTTCATTGTACCCTGTATAGATTTAAGACACCCTGTGCCAGATGCAGCAAAGCAGCCCCAGAACATAACTGAGCCTCCTCCATGTTTCACAGTAGGTACAGTGCTCTTTTCTTTGTATGCTTCATTTTTGTCTCTGTGAACATAGAGCTGATGTGACTTACCAAAAAGCTCCAGTTTTGTCTCATCTGTTCAAAGGACATTCTCCCAGAAGCTTTGTGGCTTGTCAATATGCATTTTGGCAAATTCCAGTCTCACTTTTTTATGATTTGCTTTCAACAGTGATGTCCTCCATTAAGTCCACTTTGGCTCAAACAGTGATGGATGGTGTGATCTGATACTGATGTACCTTGACCTTGGAGTTCACCTCTAATCTCTTTGGAAGTTGTTCTGGGCTCTTTGGTTACCATTCGTATTATCCGTCTCTTCAGCCTGTCATCAATTTTCCTCTTGCAGCCACGTCCAGGGAGGTTGGCTACAGTCCCGTGGACCTTAAACTTCTGAATAATATGTGCAGCTGTAGTCACAGGAACATCAAGCTGCTTGGAGATGCTCTTATAGCCTTTACCTTTAACATGCTTGTCTATAATTTTCTTTCTAATCTCCTGAGACAGCTCTCTCCTTAGCTTTCTGTGGTCCATGTTCAGTGTGGTCCACACCACCACACCAAACGGCACAGTGACTACTTTTCAGCCTTTAAATAGGCAGACTGACTGATTACAAGCTTGAAGACACCTGTGATGCTAAGTACAGGACACACCTTAGTTTAACATGTTCCTATGGTCAAATCATTTACAATCTTTTCTAGGGGTACCAACAATTTTGTCCTCGTGTATATGACAACATATTTGTTAAACGTATCACGAAGAATGTCATTCATCATGGTTTGGAAAACGGCAAGGTATTGGTGAGCCCAAAGAGCATCACTAAATACTCGTAATGCCCTAAAAGCGTGTTGAAAGCTGGCTTCCACTCATCGCCCTCGCTGATCCAGATGAAGTGTTTCGCAATACGAAGATCCAGTTTTGTGAAAACTTGAGCATGACAGAGGGGTTCAAAGGAGGGATCAAGGGGGGGGAAGAGGTGACTTATTTTTCACTATGATATCATTGAGACCACGGAAGTCAGTACAGGGTCTGAGAGTGGAATCTTTCTTTTTAACTAAGAAGAAACCTGCACCCATAGGGGATGATAAGGGGCAGATGAGGCCAATAGCCAGGGAGTCCTGAATACAGGCCTCTATTGCCTCCTGCTCAGGATGGGACAGACTGTATAACTGGCTGTGCTAAATGCACAGTTGTAAGGGTGGTCGGGGGCGGGGGGTTGGTATTGTGTGTATTGTGATTCTTAAGCCAAACCAAGAACCAGACGGGAGAGAGAGAGATTTAGCTAAATGGACTCTTGATGGTTTTCAGAAATTAAGAGTGAGGGGAATGTTACAGTGAGTGATACAAGAAATGAGGTACCCATCCAAGGCATTTACTCTCTTAGGGTGAGGGAACTGCTCAAGAGGGATATTGTGTTTCCTCACAAATTCATCAAGGATAAAGTTGTCATCAGCCCCCGAAATCGATGTACTCATGGGTGGAAATAGACACATTCTGCCAAAGTAAAGCAGATGGGACAGATAACCTAGAGGGAAAAAGAGGAGGTTTGGCTCACAACTGCACTCTCCGTCAGTGATGAGCCAGCTTTTTTGGCACCTGGGGACAGGAGACGATGAAGTAGCCTTTCTCTCCACAGTAGATGCACAATCTCTCCACCAGATGTTGCTGTCTCTCTTTGGGATTAAGATGAGTTCTACCCAGCTGCATGGACTCCTCCAGAGCAGCAGGGGGTGCCGGAGAAGATGTGGGTGACTGGCAGTCGACAGGGGCCTCAGAGGTGCTGACAGAACCAGAAGAGGGAACTGCTCTAAGGGGACTAACTACTCTCTCCCTCAACATATTATTAACCTTCATACACAGAGAAATTAGACCCTCGTAAGTAAGGAGGGGAATCCATGAAGAGAGTGGAGATTAAAGGTGGTTGGTGTGGTGAGGGCTCGTGGAGGCACTGGGAACAAAGGAGCAACAATTCTAGGGTAAGTCACGGAGCAAAATCCAAAAAGGCACAGAGCCAAAATCCAAAAGGCACAAAGTTAAATGCAACAATTGAAAATACTCGAAATGAGACAGTTTGGCCAACAAACCACAGGAGATGTGGCAATTGTCTGGTGCCGCTGAAGAGTCTGAGTGAGACTAATGAAGAGTGCAGGTGATTGCTGTGTTGAGGATCAGGTGTGAAGCTGCAGTGAATCTCTGCGCTGAGAAACCACTTCCACTTTCCATGAGGCAGAGAGCAAAGGATAAAAAACACATCCCAAGGAGCAGGAAGACTCCAAAAACACAGCATAAAAGTCACTGGGGAAAATATCCTCACACTGAGGATGATTTCCATGTTTTACTAAATGACTGAATGACTATGACTAATCTTTCCCAATATTTGTGTCTAATAGTTTTTAGCTTATAATGCTAGATGAGTGATAAGTGTAGTTGTTCAACATCAGCATCAAAAGACAAGCTTTAAAAGCATGCTGTGCATGAAAATGATGGACAATTTCTTAACAATTGGTGCAAAGTTGTATTTTTCATTTCCATAAAGTCCAACACTTGTTGGACAAAAAAGGCAAGCCCTAACCCAAGAACATCTGACAAGCCTTAAATCATATAAACTTTTTGTTAATCTTCATCAAATAAGTTGAAAAAAGGAAAAAAATATACTAGTCCATTATTTATTTATTTATTTGGACTGATTCATGAACAGATTATCATTTGATTTTAAGTCACAATTTTATACTGTAAAGAGCCAGCTTCAGGAGAAGAAAACCATCCTCCATAAGAGTCTTTGCAAGAACAGTTGTACAAGCATTTTAGCAGGCACATACCTGAAGAGTAAGGCTCCTGCTTCTCGATAAACTCAAACTCATTCCTCTCGTACTTGGCTCTGATCCACTGCTCTCTCAGCAGCCTGGAGACAAGGATACACACTCAGTTTGCTTTCACATCAGTAACACAATCGCCAAATGGTCTTATCTTCACATATATGTAATATTTCCTACTTAGTCTTGTTAAAAAAGACAGAAACAGTCATAAGAAGACATTCAAATCTAAATACATAAGCAAGTAATAATTTGATCTATTGCAAGAGCCACAACCACAATTGCATTTCAAATTTTAAAGAACTGACCTTCTATTTTACAGTACCTCTCTATTCATCAACTCCATATACATCCCAAAAAGATTCACAACAAAAAGAGCTTAGTCTTATTGATTCACACACACACTGGAGGTGTTAAGTTTGTGTGACTTCATTACTGGTTCAGTTAGTGTATATGTGAACTTGAATGGCCATGCCTTGGTCTAGCCCAGAGCACAATTTTAATTGTTCTGCTCATTTACAGCAATATTTTGTGCCTGGTTCATCTAACTGTTAGGACTCTATATAGACCTTTCAGCTGCATATTTTGAGAAAACAGTTGGTAAAAAGGTTTTAGCTTTAAAGCTCCGGTTGACTGAAACAACTGACCTGTCAGACATGATTACTGCTTTTATTTTCACATTTTTTCAAGGCTGCACACCCTAGTAATTTAGATGTGCTTTTTAAGCGTAAACATCAAATGGCAAAAGCCAGCACATCACCATCTCCCGTCCTTTTGCATCTTCACTTTTTTTGCTCCAAACTACGAACCTTACTTTGTAACCCTCATTAACCCTTAAGGACACAAAAATAATGACTGACTGATCTGACCAGAAAACCTGGACACTTGAATGAGCACTAAAAACACCACTGCGCAAACACAGGGACATAACGATCTTTCCTCAGCCATTTTCCTTATTTTTGTTCTGTCTGCAGCCAGAGAGAAAAATGGATGGACTAACTACTGAATACCTCTTTACTTCAATGACAATCAACGTGTATGGAAATAAATAAGAAATGGAAAATTCAAACACCGTAACCACTGGTCTAAGTGCAGCTGAAAAGACAATAAAAATGTAATAGCAGTTTCCATATAAAATATATGCTTAATACACAATAAAGGGGTGAGAAATATATGGACCGAAAGTGGATAGAAACAGATTTCAAAAAGATTTTTATTTGGTTTCTATTTTTCTTCCATTCTGTTTTAGTGTCTTTTAAAGTAAACACATTGTGGCACATTTAAAAACAAAAAATTTACAATCTATGAATATGGAAACTGAATCTTTTTACAAAAAATCACTTATTCTATGTTATGTAAATGTATTTTCTATTGTAAATCTACAGTGCCTTAAATATTTCCTTAATTTTTCAAAGACAGTAAAATTCCTAATTTCTACAGCAGTAAAGAGTCTGTCATGGCAACTACAATAACCAAACCATCACGGCAGACACAGATGTTTAATAAAAACTGCCCTATGTGTGTCCATAATGGCTAAACAACATGACTGCTTAGGGATAAATTTCACAATATGAAGGCCACCCTATAATAGGACTTCTGGTTCATGCTGGTTCGTGCAATCCCAGCATGTTTGGAATCAGCTCCCAGTGCACACCACACTCATCATGTAGAATTCATCCATGAAACAGAAACACTGGTCTCTGCTGGAGTGCACTTTTAAATGAACAGTCAACAAATGAAAACAACCAGCAGTGGGAAAGCCAGGTGTGGTGATTGTGGGTCACTCTCTTTCAAAGTCACTAATCCCTCATTTTTATCTGTTATTTATTTTATTTTTTGGTTGAGAGCCCCTATTACATACGATATTTTTTTATTAATATACTTGCTATGCAGGCACATGAAGATATCAATTTAAACAAATGAAGTAGAAAAAAAGAACTAATTAAAAAAAAATGTGCCCTCCTTTGCATATGTGCACAAATGTGCTGTACTCACCAAAGATGTTTGGCTTTTTTTTTCTTTTCTTATGATAAATAAACTTAAGTTTGCTAAGAGCTTTTGAAGTATCCAGACCACGCAAAGTGCAGGTTACTCCATCCTTTTACACCCATGTCTTTCACACCCAGTAGTCACATGTGACAATCACACCTTGATGGTTGAATTTTCTACTGAAGTTGTCCATCAGTATTAGTTTACCACATTCACCAGCTTTTATACTTCGTTTCAGTGAAACAACAGTGGGATGTGAGGTTGGGGGGGTTGTCTTGCTGAAGGACATATCCCCATGCGGCTGTAGGAGTTGGACCCCAATTTTCCATCCTCCCAAGTAGCAGATGAACAACTCTACCTAGAGCCATGCCTTGAATATTTTGTCCAAGGATATTAACATGAAAACATTGACCATATGGTGGTGGATTACTAAAAATATTCTTAGTCTTACATGTGAATAGCAAATGGTGTTTTAGCTTTAAGATTATAAAATAATGAAGCAGATCAACACTTAACTCCATCCATCCATGATCTGTATACCTTGCAGGGCAGACTAGCTCTGGAGCTGTGGCCTCCGGAGGGCACCACAAAATCAGGAAAAAAATTTCACCTTTAATGGCTTCAATATAATCTTTGTCAATATAATCAATACAATGGCTGCTGAGTGCCGAGAGGCTGGCTGGAGGACCTCCATCTAACCAGTGGAGTTTGGATCTGAGGCTACATGGGGCAGTCAACCACCTTCTGAGGGACGCAAGTGTGACGGGAAGGAACCTAAGGAAGGTAACCAAAGATCTTGCAGAGAAGGCACAGAAGGGGAGCATGAGGCTCTGGTTGAGGAGGAAAGGCAGCAAAGCCCAGCAGGAGATTCCACCTTCCTGTAAATTTACATTTAGTAATTATATTAAAACTAGTTATTACTATTAACTATCAAAAGAAAAGCTCATATGATTTAAATGTAAAGCAATTAATACTACTGCAAATGATGATACCAATAAGTTATGATTATATTTTCACTCATTTACAGGATTTTTATTTTGCGGTAAGGGTATTTATGTTGTATTTCAGATTTTTATTTGTAATTTGTTAAGCATGTAAATTATATGACATGTTATCTAATAAACTAAAGACAATGGTAAAATCAATATTATTTGATTTCTTTAGTAAGCATATGTAAATCGCCAATGGAGGGGGGTGACATATGAAATCTAGCCTAGGGCACCACATTGGGTAGGGCCGGCTTTGTACCATTTGGGGTCACAGGTAACACTTCACTGTTCTTTACTCTGCCATGTTTTTGCCAGTGTTTGTTTGTTTGTTTGTTGTTCCATCTGTGAGAAAGAGAACTCAAAATGTTCTCAACACATTTTGATGAAAGTATCAGGGTATTGGTCATAGTACAAGGAAATACTAATTTACATTGTTTGGTTATCCCGATACGGATGCAGGTCAAGCTAATTTTTTTGGATGATGAAGGTGGTGCTATAAAATACATGACAACACACAGTTTCCTACCCCAGATGCAATGCTACCACATATTTGCTAACTCTATAGATGTACACCTTACCGAAAATTAATAGTTCCCCCTAGATGGTACCAACAAACCCTACTGGCTCACAGATTAACAATCTCTGTGAAGAGTTCAGGTGTTCAGTTGAATATTTTCTGTCTAATTCAGTTTGTCAGGGATATGTTTAACGCAAAATTTTCTATTTCTACCTTCCCAAGAAGCGTAAGTTATTACAGATCTTGAGACAGAACCGCTTTGTGGGATTCCCAGAGAGCAGATTTACTTCTGTCTGGTGTGTTACATACTAAAAAATGTCAATTTTTGAACTGATGTGGTTAATGATTTCCTTGTGAACACCTTACAAAAACAATGGTGCCAAGCAGCTTTTTTAGAAAGGGTGATGACAATACCAGAGGCCCATGGTCAGATATTACAATGCCCTCATACCTGCAATCCTTAAAAGAGGTGAGCAGCTGATTGTAAACTATAGAAAGAATAAGAATAAGAAATAATCCATTTGGGAAAAGAACTGAAGCACAGGAGAGAAAAAAACAATCTGGAGAAAGGTATTCAAAGTCCTTGCAGTTTTTCTTAGGTTGTAGGGCTGAAACGATTCCTTGGATAATCCAGGTAATTCGATTACAAATAATCCTCAGAGCAAATTATGTGCCTTGAGGATTCGTTTAAATCTGGACCACTATACAGCATACTTTGTTTGAGACAAACGGTCATTTCTGTGGCGCAACGCGCCTGCTGCTTCCATTGCTGCGCGGCGATAGCTACTTGCCTTGTATTATGTGTATTTTGTTCACATACTTTTCACATCCAGTAACTTCCCTTTTACTTTGATTGCAGTGAGCAGAACAGGAAATACTGACAGTGAGTAGAGGAAGCAGGTGTAGGGCATCCTTTCATACACTATGTTGCCAAAAGTATTCGCTCACCCATCCAAATAATCAGAATCAGGTGTTCAAATCACTTCCATGGCCACAGGTGTATAAAATCAAGCACCTAGGCATGCAGACTGCTTTTACAAACATTTGTGAAAGAATGGGTCGCTCTCAGGAGCTCAGTGAATTCCAGCGTGGAGCTGTGATAGGATGCCACCTGTGCAACAAATCCAGTCGTGAAATTTCCTCCCTCCTAAATGTTCCACAGTCAACTGTCAGCTGTATTATAAGAACGTGGAAGTGTTTGGGAACGACAGCAAGTCAGCCACAAAGTGGTAGGCCACGTAAACTGATGGAATGGGGTCAGCGGATGCTGAGGCACATTAAATAAATGTACATTAGCCAGTTGAATTATCTTTGTATCCAAGTATGACATTATTTGGGCCTAGTAATAAAATAAGCTAAATAAGATCCTCAATATGGTAATCAGCATTGTTACAGCAGTAAAGGCAATAATATAGCAAAAAGAGATAAGCATGAATTAAAACAAATAAAATAAAAATAACCAAACTAAAAAAAGTACTAAAAAAGCAAGAAGTGACCCAGAGAAAAAAAAAACTGCAAGAACAATGTAAACAAAACAAATTTAAAAGTTCCAAATTAGTTACACCATTGCATGTAGTAGTAGGGTCATTTCGGACCGAAACGTAACCGCGGTAAGCAAAGGTCTGTTTCTCAATGAATTTGTCATCTAGGAGGGCTAAAACAACAAATTAGGCTGGGGTGTATTTTTCAAAAAGGCGGGGAAATGTTTTTAGAGGCCATATTCAAAATGGCTGTCGTGGAAATGATCTTTTTAATGGTTTGACCTACAATGATGCACAATACATGGTTTCAGACCTTGTTTTTATCAAGGAATACATATTTCTGGTTTACATAATGATTTGACCTTTTTTTTTACCTTCAAATTTCAAGATGGCTGCCAATTTTGGTGATGTTTGGGAGAGATTTTTGGGGGGATTTGTTTTCCCTTTTTGGGTATTTTTTTTCAGAATCATCACAGAGTCTTCATATTAGGTTCTAATGAAAGCTCTGCTCATGATGAGCAGCAGCTTTGTTTGGAGTGACTAACAGGCACGTTTGGAGGGACTGCGAGCGAGCAGAGCTGCGGCGTATGTTTCTATAACGTTTATGAGCTCACAGTAATGTTACTGTTGCTGTGAGTGTAGAGGACTGGGATGTTTATTACAATTTCAGGAGAGTCTGCTGCCTGAATTTGTCTTAGAAACCAAGGCTCCAGGAACAGCACCGGTCTTTCTCAATTGGAAGAACTTTTCCTCCTCTCTGCTGTGTCTGTGAGCAGAACTGCATGCACAACTTTCACTGCCTTTCACATTCAAAGCCTGTAACCAATCAGATGCTGCTGTGGGTGGGACAAAATACGGCCCAATGTTGACTTATGGGATTTCATTATAAAGTTCAATGTTTTTTTGTGACATCAATCTGGATCGGATCAGCACCAAAATGTATTGGCTTCTTCCATCGGCCAACCCCACCTCTGGTAAATTTTCAAGTAAATAAATTCATGAGTTTTTGCCTAATCTTGCTAACAGACAAACAAACAAACAAACAAACAGGCAGAGAGACCCCGGCCATACAATGCTCAAAAATTAAGCCTATTTATTTTTTGATAGATCTCATTCACTCCTAATGTGTGATAAACACTACCATCAAAGGCTATGCAAGTTGTTTTCCCTCCCAATGACAGACAAAGCACACAATGTCCTGTGAATGTGTCCTAAAATGTGGTAAGCCCTCTAAGCCCACAGATATTATAAATCAAGGCAAAAGGGACAGCTTACAGTTAAAAGCCCAAAACTGGTCAAGACTTGATCAATTTGGCGATGTTTACACCATCGTGCAAAATTATTTTTGGTTCATTATGAAATGTGATGGGATGTGTCTAAAGAACAAATTCTTTGCTTCTATGAGAGACACACTCTGGAGATGCATAGCATTGTCTAGAAGACTGTGTGGTTGTGTGTGCGTCATCCAACATGTATAGTGGTACATTATATCGGGCAATGCTGTTGTTGACTCAATTATACCGCTTTCACACTAAAATTAGCGAGTCTTTTCAATGTGGGTTAACCCGCTAACAATCGGCAAGTGACTCCTTTACCACTGCCAGCAGACCCAGGTCTAATCGGCAGCAGACGAGCTGCGTGGCTGTTTATTTCCTCTGGTGGATCAAGCTGATGTCATCATGTTAATGACATCATCAGCGCTATGAAACAGGACCACGTAAACAATGGAAAGGAGCATGGAAGACATGGACACGGTTTTCTGTACTTTGTACTTTTGTCCTTTAAAAATGTATGAACTCGGCGCAGACTGGTACAAAGGCAAATGGAATTTGTTGCTGAGACGGCAAAGAGTCACGTAAGTTACAGACGGAGGGGGCGGGCGCAATGTTATGCCGTGTGCACGTTTTCCAACGTCATCTGTAAATTAGCGGGTTGACCCACTGAAGCCGATCTTCATCACATAAGGCACTCTCAGCAGGCGTTTCATATCTCGAACACTGAGCATCTTAACTTTCATTGTCTTTGCATCGCCTGGCTTGCTTAAGTACAGCTGAAGATGAGACAGAAATATAACATGACAAATACATGTAGTGATTGGCAGGCCCGTCCTCCCAGGAGGTGGTGGTGTAAACATCGCCAAATTTATCAAGTCCTTGCCAGTTTTGGGCTTTTAACTGTAAGCTGTCCCTTTTGCTTTGATTTATAACATCTGTGGGCTTACAGGGCTTACCACATTTTAGGACACATTCACAGGACATTGTGTGCTTTGTCTTTCATTGGGAGGGAAAGCAACTCGCGTAGCCGCTGATGGTAGTGTCTCTAACACATTAGGAGTGAATAAGATATATAAAAAATTAAATAGGCTTAAGTTTTGAGCATTGCAGAGTAAAGCCTGGCTCACACTACAGGATTCTCGGCCTGATTTAACCCAGATTCAGCCCTCCCGTCAATCGGGGAAGAAATCTGGTCAGGGACCAAAATCGGCCCCGACGTTCGACCAAGATTATCTTCTAGTGTGAGCGGGTGACAGATCAATCTTAGGCCCCACGATCGTCTCACAGACTCATCGGAGCCGCCCCGATTATTTTACAAACATGTCTGATATTTATCTGGATGATTACGCAACTCATATTCGCTGAGGATGACAGTAGCCAATCAGAGAAACCGCCTACGGTGACCGGAAATGACCGCGAGACAGGAGTTATCAGAGGCAAGAATGGCGAGCACAAAGAGCGTGAGATGGACAGCGGAGATAGAGGACAGTCTTGTCGACCTGTGGCAAGACCACAAATGTTTGTACGTTTCATGCAGAGATTATCACAACTGACGTAAATATTCCAGGTGAGATAATAATGTGGCAGAGTGCCGCAGGTAATCACCCCAGCACTGACATCCAGGACAACAGCTCTCGCTCTCATGTGATATTGCTTGTATACATCAGTTATACAAGCGCATTTTACTAGTTAACAGTAATAAGCGAGAAGGAATAATGATTGTTTGTTTAACTGCCGCACTAGTCTCCATATTTTGTCTCAACGTGATCCTACGTCATCTCCTTGGTGAGATGACGTAGGATCACGTTGAGCGTCTCTCTGGTCCGATAATCTTGATGAAATCCTGTAGTGTGCGCTGGTCACGATTTTCAAATCTTGTAGTGTGTGTGTGCTTAAGATTTAAGAGAAGATAATCTGTCAAGATTCTCTTTATGTGTGTGAAACAACCCGATTTCAGAATCTCATAAGGTTTTTAAAATCCTGTAGTGTGAGCCAGGCTTAAGTAATGTTATAAGGTTATGAGGGTATATCATATAGACTCTGTGACGATTCTAAAAAAAAATACCAAAAGAGGGAAAACAAATCCCCCCAAAATCACCAAAATTGGCAGCCATCTTGAAATTTGAAGGTCAAAAAAGGTCAAATCATTATGTAAACCAGAAATATGTATTCCTTGACAAAAACAAGGTCTGAAACCATGTATTGTGCATCATTGTAGGTCAAACCATTAAAAAGATCATTTCCACGACGGCCATTTTGGATTTTGGCCTCTTAAAAATTTTCCCTGCCTTTCTGAAAAATACACCCCAGCTTAATTTGTTTTTTAGCCCTCCTAGATGATAAATTCATTGAGAATCAGACCTTCGCTCACTGCGGTCACGTTTCGGTCAGAAATGACCCTACTATAGGTAAATATTAATATCATTTGATAATTATTATAACTAAAGGCCCTGTTTATCCATTTAGGTTTCTGCTGTATGTATGAGTGGTACATTTTTGAGATATCAGTTGTAGAGATGTCTGCCTTCTCTCTGGTATAACTGGACTAATTCGCAAAAGTCCTGTGATGCTCCTGGTTGCTCAAAATAGTCTGCAGATGTTGTTATGAGCAGTTTCATGTAGGAACTACTATTTACCAATACAAAAATATCTATTTTGATTTTGGGATCCGTTTATGCTCAGAATGTTCAAAAAAAGAAAAATAAGTTGTTGATTTCAGAGACCTGGTTTATTTTTCTTTTTGTATGTTACTCATGCTTTTCAATAAAGCAGAAGTGATTTAATGTAAAATATTGCAGTGAGCACAATGTACCCGTTATCCGATTACTCGATTAATCGCCAAAATACTCGATAGAGTATTTGATTACAAAAAGAATCGATAGTTGCAGCCCTATTTTAGCTAGTTTAAAACCTGGGTGTATCACACAATTTAGATCGCCTCCTTAGCTTGTGTATATTAAGGTGAGGATAAAATGTTCTTAGGAAATGTGCATCATCCTAGTTTGGTCACCTTTGAAGCAGAAACTAAGTCATATTAAACCATAACATAAAGTACACGTACTTACTTGCAGTCTGTGTGCGTTGGTCTGTAGTAGAAAGCAGGAACCTTCTGCTCATATTTGGCCTTTGCTGCTGTGTTTCCTAAAGCAGCCACCAGCTTAAAGAAAGACAAGACAACAACAGGCAGTCAACTCAGTAGTCCTCGTGGTAACAAATTAACCTTGATGGTATAAATAGAATCTCATGTCATTTAACAGCAGTTTGGAGCTACAACATTGGCTTTTACTTACATAAATCCCATTCACAGTGATATTTTCACGTATACCAGACTTAATTTGCACTACAACATGGTGTTCACATATGTAAAAGCCAATGTTGCCAAAGCATACAATTCAGATTACATTTACTTGGGCTGCCTTGAAAATTAATTGCCATCAGCAAACCACTTAAAAACACTAAAAGCAAAAGATCATGACAGCAGCCAATGAATTCGAACAAATATACCTAGAGACTGTTATAACATATCTTGGCAAAATCTTGTAAGATGGAAGGGTCCTAAATCATGCACATCCAACAAAAGGTCCCTGTTATGAAAGCTGTTTGTTTATGTGTCATGGGCGTAGTGAGGCTGTTATTTGTCCAGCTTCTGCCGTCCTTTTTCCCTTGACTACAGCATAAAAGAAAAATCCTTGCTTCTAATCCATCTGATTTATTACCTAAAATGTCTTTCTTTTCTTCATAATAAATGTCTCATTATGATATTTATTTTTTACAACGGAGGATTGGGGCTACGTAAAAAAAGGTTGTACCAGAAGAGCAGCCATCCGCCTATGCAAAGAGGATGAAATGGGAGCATCTCCTTGATTAAGGTATGCTTATATTGATCTTGAGCTATGACAAATAGCCTTCTTGATGACTTTATTCTCAGGACTTTATGACTATTCTCTTAAATTTTCAACTTTATTCTCGTGAATTTAAGTTTAAAAAAAAAATACTTAAAAAAAAAAAAAAATTACGTAGTTGTAATCCTCTGTCATAATTTTTATGGTCAAAAAAAAAAAAAATTAACAAACATCAAGATGTGAATTCACTGTTGCCTTACAAAGTCACACCATATCTGACACCAATGTATGGCACACAATATAAACACTTTATATAAAGCGCTTTGACAACTTCACCAACAACAGTTACAAATATGAGCAGTTCATAAAATGGTCAGTTCTGATTACATCAAAAAACAGTACTTTTTGTTCTGAATCTATCTGAAAAAGGGATTTTGCTTTTACAACATTGTGTTCACAAGCACAAATTGACGTACATCAGACTAACATCTTTTCCACACACACAGGATGTGTCTTTCCACATGGTTGTTTAAGAAATGAGAAGCTACTCATTGCATCAGCTGGGGTTAAATAACTTGTTACCAGCTGAAAGATAATCGCCCATGCAGTAATTATCCAACAGGAGGCTCGTACCTATTTGCTTAGTTAAATCCAGGTGGGACTATTTTTTTGCCCAGGCAGTGTATTTTGTTAATTCTGTAGAACAAAGTAGAAATTTGATCAAAGTTTGAACTTTGGCCATGGACAAAAGAAAAACAATCTAATTAGTTGATCTTTTGGTCATGGTTGACATTTGTGCCAAGTTTTACGAAAATTCCTTAAAGCATTCTTGTGATAATGCGTCGTATCATATGGCACCAGACATACATTAGGGTTTGAAATGCAGGTGTCTTCCCTAATTTCAGCCTGACGCTTGTGTACGCCGTGAGCTCATGCTGTTTAAATAATAAGTGATCATGCATTCCTGTTTGTGCCAAGGGGTGTCTGCCTGAAAATTAGGAGTGGTCAGCTAAGACCTGGTCTGCTTGAAGACGGAGATACTGACTGCGCTTTAAACCTCCATGTCTGAAATCCAGAAAGTGTTTCTGCCATTTTGAGGATGCATTATAGATTGGCCCACATCTGCAAGATTAAAACACACACTTTATTGAGCTCGTTTTACTCACGCTGTATGCACACCTCTACAGTTTAATAACAGAGCATTTGTTGGAACATTCAGTTTAAAGTTCATAACAGAACATAGTGCTGAGAGACAGCCTGGTCTTATTGCAGAGCTCCTTGGTTTCCATTAACTCGGGCTCCAAGCAGCACTGACAGGTCCTCGCACTTGTGTGGATCTCTGCCTCAGCAGGTGTCCAAGAGAGGCACATGTCAAAAGCGCAGCACAGCGATGAAACACCTCTCCCTTGTGACTTTTTTGGTAATAAAAAACTAAACTACAAACAGCTCAAGCCCTATATTCCCTGGTTGATGGTTAACAATGAATCATCATTTTAAAGCTTAACCTTCCTATCATTCAGCATAACTTGATAATGTGGATGATAGGGTTGCGGCTAATGATAATTTCAGTTATCGAGTCAAAGGAGGATACAACTTCCTTTTCATGATGACTCAGATCAGAAGAAAACTACGACGTACGTCTCTTTTTATCTTAACCAGTAAACACAGTCTGGAGGAGCCCTGAGATATTAAACAACGATAAATTGTATTTTAAAGTGAAATATGAACCATGAAGTTTTTAAAGTATTTTTGCCATATTGAAATGAAAGAAACTTTACCCTTTGGGTGTCATATTTTGGGTAATTTTGATTAACACAGCCCTCCATCACTACGCCATTTTAGGATGATAACTTGTAGAAGTGGCAAAGGTAGGATCTCACCTGAGCTGAAACAAATGATCTGAAGAGTGTAAGCCTGCTGTGCCGAAGCCCACCTCCCTCAAGCAGGCCAGGGCCGGGGAGGTAAAACAAGCTCAAGCAAGGCATGAACATTCACATTTCACAAACGATCCAGACTTTAAGAGGGGATCGTGCTTCGGCACTGCTAATGTGATTGCGCCCTTAGGGCCTGATCTACTAAAGGTTTGTGTGTATAAAAACAAGTGCAAACTTGATAGCACGTGCAAAGCTGATCTACTAACAGGGTGTACTGAGGATTGCGTCTGTCAAATGAGCAAAATAGCATGCGAAATCCATTTAGCGTGTTTGCCTTCATGAATATGCAGAATACATGCAGATTATCAGAAAGCGCCAACTACTGGGAGGAGAGGATGTAAATGTAATCATTTATCAAATGCACAACTAATTGCGCTTGGTGTTTTTGCGTCTAAATTTAGCACGTCTGAAAGGCAGGTGCAAAACAGGCACAGCGTTACACACAGAGGGCTGTGGTCATTGTGGCGAGAAACAGGGGTCGCATTAACTGAATATTTTCCCTCACTGACTGAATTTTTTGATGAATGACGGAAAGATTTGGAGGCTGTCTGTCATTATGATGGACTGGAAAAAGAGGGAGGATCCAGTGTGCCGTCATACTCATGCAGACACACGCGTTAAGTAAACCCTCTCTGTTTTGCGCTCTACATCGTGGAAGAGGTCATTTAACCTATGGAAAAAAGATCTCCATAAATGGCTATGAAGGAGAATCACTCTGTTTGTCACTCAGCGCTGACTGCATCACACTCTCCACGCACTGACAGCAAGTTTAGGAGCTGTCAGTGGTGAAAAAGGTAAGAAGGACACGACCCCTCTAGAGGGTCCGGGGGCATGCTCCCCTGGAAGAAAATTTTGAATATTTCATAATGAAAAGCATCAATCTGATAATTTTTGAGAGAAAATTCAAGCAGAATTACAGGACAGTATGAATGTATAATAAAGTATCTATTTATACATAGTCACATCATGCTATATAAGAAATGAGACTGACAACTTCTGTCATGAAATGCCTTAACAATAATTTCCACTGGAGGCTTGTTAAGATAACTGCGTTACCTCTCCTGCTGTGTTAGCTAACATTATCCATCAGTGACGCGATGCCTCTTTTAGCAAGCTCTAATTCTTCTAGTGATATATTACCTGTATATTACCTGTAGCCAGAGGTGGGAGCAAGTCATTGTTATGCAAGTCACAAGTCAGTCTGAAGTCATTGCCTCAAGTCCCAAGTCAAGTCTCAGGTCAAGACAGGCAAGTCTCCAGTCAAGCCCTAAGTCCTACAGTTGGAGTTTCGAGTCCTTTCGAGTGGCTGCTTCTCTCTGGTCTGTCATGTGTCCATCACCGGGTTTGACTTGCACCCCTTTCAGACTGGACAAAAAACCTGTTTAAACCCGGTAACGATTGGCTCCTGTTGGCAGTTTGAAAGGGTTTAATCAGTATTTCGACCCCGGTCGACTGACCCTGCAAGTGACACAGGTTTTCATCGGCTCGCCTCAGATCGGCTTCAGTTGGAACATCACACCCGGGTCAACCCGCTAATTTACGGATGACATCGGCGTAGCATGCCCATGGCATAATATGGCGCCTACCCCTCGGTCTGTAACTTACAGGACTCTTTTTGCCATCTCAGCAACAAATTCCATTTGCCTTTGTATCATCACCACTGAGTTTGTACATTTTTAAAGAGGAACAAAAGTACAAAGTACAGAAAACCGTGTCCACGTCTTCCATGCTCCTATCCATTGTTTACCTGGTCGTGGAAAAAAACAGCAATGCAGCTCGTCTGCTGCCGATTAGACCTGGGTCTGCTGGCAGTGGTAAAGAAGTCACTTGTCGATTGTTAGCGGGTTAACCCGCATGAAAAAAAACCTGTGTTGACCTGCTAATTTTAGTGTGAAAGCGGTATTAAAGATGCTCATTTTCCTGGTTGCATGTTGGCTAATATTGACTGACAGGTGGATTTCTGTAAAACAGACCCAATAGTTTCAGGGGTTGCATTTACAGCTACAGGGAATCAATGAAAAAATAAACTTTTCAAACTACAATTAATTCCCCCCTCACATTTTTTTAATTTGATAATATTGTGGGGGTCGGTGAGGAAGCTGTGGAGGGTCTGATGTGGCCTCAAGGCCACTAGATGATGATCACTGATGTCCAGTATGATGACAGATTTGTCAAACAATGCAAATTCTGGTGGTGACTATGTCCTTTTGCTGGAAATGTATAAAAGGTTTTAGGATTAGTTAATTTGGGGATTGGAAGGAAACATTGATATTTGGCACTTTTTAGATAAAACATACAGCGAAGGGATGACTCTTACTGCTCTATCCTGAGAAACAATCACCATCTTAACAGTCAACATGATCTCAAAAAGATCAACCACTTTAAGTTGTTAAGTGAAAAAATGTGGCAGTTTGGACCTAAGATGGAAGAAAACATATTTTTGTGCAAAGAGACTGGAGAAAAAAATGTTAGAAACCTTAAATAATAGTCAGAGCCCTGGGAGATCATACATCCATAAATCTTACAGTGTTTCTTATCATAACATTTAAACATTAGTTTTCTAGAAATCTCAAGTCAAAAGTTAATCATAGAAAACCCCCAATGTCTAAGCTAAGATGACAGGATACGTCGAGGTCCGGAGAGAACAATCAAAATGTACTTGTTACAGCACAACGGAGTAAAATAAAATGTATGGATGTTTGTCCTCTTAGGGCCTCTGAACACTGAAGACAAATTTTCCACATTTTTACCTGATTTATACGCCATCCACTGAAAACAGCTCTGAGACCCACTTTTGGGCCTCAACCCACAGGTTGAGAACCACTGCAGTAGTAGACTGCACTGGGAGCTTGATCTTTTACAGATTGCTCTTATATCATGGAGAATAAGTGATGCAGGATATATCAGGATAAATTTATCATTTAGAAAAAGTAAAAACAAGAGCTGCACTGATCAGGAATGTTGAGTTTGACTTGAGCCTCAGCCGAGTTTTCAAAACACGGATGCTTCACGCAACTCCTCTCTGATTGGTCTTAGCGTCACCACGTGATCATGTGTTGCATTCACTGAAGATGGGAAACTACAGCGTCTTTAGTGGCTTAGTCAAATGTACGGTTCTATTATATTTCTTTTTTTTTTTTTTTTACTCTTTTTTTATTAGTTTAATTATTTACATGTACAATGAACAGGAGATCATCATGGGTGTTACAGTTAAAATCAAAGTATTCTTTTACACATACATCATGGTATAATGTCATATTAAACATGGTGCACACACAATCCATTTTTCCCATAGTTTAGTGCATTTCTCCAACTGGAGCCTCAATACAGAAGTAAGTCTCTCCATACGGTAAATTTCTTGGATGATTCCACGCCACTGGACCAAATTTGGAGGGTCTAGTTGCAACCATTTCCTAGTTATAGCTTTCCTACAGCTTGCCAAGAGTATCTTCAATAAGTATTTATCCTTCTGTGGGACTGTTTGTGGTATTTTACCAAGGTATAGAGTAACAAAAGAGAAATCTACATTCACCCCAAGTATCTTATTGATCTCAGACGCCACCTCTCTCCAGAAAGACTGGATTTTCGGACATGCCCAAAAAACATGGAAGTGATTAGCCATAGAAGTTCCACATTGTCTCCAACAGAATCCTCGATTCTGTGTGCCTGTTTGCAGTGCTGATATTTTAGGAGTTGTAAAAAATCTCACTACATTCTTCCAGCCGAACTCTCTCAGTGATCTTGAGTTTGCAGTAGTCGCTTGTGTCTCACATATTTCCATCCAGATCTCTTCTGATATTTGTGTTTCTGATTCCCTCTCCCATTTTTGTTTAATGGATAATGTGGAATGGTTTTTGGAGGTTTGTATACTTCCATATATTCTTGAGACCAACTTCTTATTGTCTTTTTTTTGGTATGCATCATAAAATATAGAAATCAAATTGTATTCCCTCTCCTCTTTAATCTGTAATGTTTTATTATAATAGTCTCTGACTTGCAGGTACCTGTAGAAGTCCTGCTTTTCCAGCCCATATGTGTCTGAAATAAACTCATAACTCTGTAATTGTCTGTTTGAGGTGAGGGAACAAAAGGAAGTGATACCTCTCCTAACCCATAGTTTAAAACGCCCATCCAATCTAGCAGGTTCAAATTCTGGATCGTATGCTATCCAATTCAAGACCCTGACCTGTTCCTCTATTTGTAACTTTCTCAAAACCTTAAACCATACCTTAAGAGTAAATAAAGTCCATTGATTCAAGCTGTTGTAATGTCTTTCAGCTTGGCTTCTATTTCCTATTATAGATTGTATTGGAATTTTTATCTGTGTAATTTCCAAGCTTTTCCACTTGGATTCATAATTTGGAGTGCACCAGTATACTAAGGGTTTCAGTTGTGCAGCATAATAATAATCCTGTATGCATGGTAATGCTCTTCCTCCCTTCTCTTTTTTCAGCTGCAATGTCTTGAACTGGACCCTAGGTCTTCTACTGTTCCATACGAACCTTGAGATCCAGGCATTCCATTCATCAAATTGTTTTTGGGGTACTTCTAGAGGCAATGACTGGAAGAGATAGAGAAGCCGTGGCAAAATGTTCATTTTAATTATTTCTATTCTATTACTCATATCTAATGGGAGGAGGGTCCATCTAGAGATGTCCGATTTGATCTCTTTATTAATGAGGCTGTAGTTGTTTTCAAAAAGTTTTGACATATCTTTAGTAAGATTTATTCCTAAATATTTTATTTTGGACGAGTCCCATTTAAAATTATATTTCCTTTTTGTATCTAGGTGGGGAGTATAATTAAATGTGAGTGTTTGCGTTTTTTGAATATTTAACTTATATCCAGAATATGAACTATATTTATTAAGCAGAGACATCAATTTAGGGATGCTTGAGTCTGGGCTTGTAATAAAAAGCAGAACATCATCTGCAAACATACAAGTCTTATGTTCATCTCCTCCAATCATAATCCCCTTTATCTCAGAGTCCTCTCTAATTGCCTGAGCCAAAGGTTCAATAAATAACGCGAATAGAGTCGGACTCAGAGGACAGCCCTGGCGTGTCCCTCTTTCCAAATCAATAGTTTGTGACAGGCGTCCATTAACCCTAATCCTGGCTGTTGGAGAAAAATATAACGCTCTAATACATTTAATAAAACTGTCTTTGAAGCCGAATCTTGCAAGTACCTTGTAAAGATATTCCCAACCCACGGAATCAAAAGCCTTTTCGGCGTCTAGGCTAAGCAACGTTGCACTAATGTTTTCTGATGTAATATGACTCATCACTTGTAGTGTTCTCCTTAAATTATCCTGCGTCTGTCTATTTAATACAAAGCCTGTTTGATCTAAATCTACCAGCTCCGGGACAATAAGTTCTAGTCTCTTAGATAGGATAGAAGCGAATAATTTGTAGTCTACATTCAAGACTGATATTGGTCTGTATGAGCTACATTCCTTTTGATCTTTTCCTTCTTTTGGGATGATAGAGATAATTGCCTCCTTCCAAGATCGAGGGGCTTCCCCTGTTCTCAGTGTATGGTTAAAACAGTCAAGCAGAACCGGTATTATTTGAAGCTTAAATGTTTTATACCACTCAGATGGATATCCGTCTGAACCTGGAGCCTTATTAGCCTTCAATCTTGAAATGGCTTTATTCAGTTCTTCTGCTGTTATCTCAGCCATAATTTCTTTGTTTTGTTGCTCCCCTATAGATGGTAGGTCCAGTGAATTTAGAAAAGACTGTATTGTTGTTACATCTGCCATAGCCGGTTGGGTATATAGGTCTTTATAATATAGTTCAAAAGCCCTCTGGATATTCTTCGGTTCACTGCAAACCTTTTGTGTCTTTGGGTTCCTGATCTTATAAATTGTGTTCTTTACCCGTTGTTTTTGTATCCTCCAGGAAAGTAGTTTCATCGCCCTTGGCCCCGTCTCATAATACCTTTGTTTATTAAATTTAAGTTGTTTTTCAATTTCCTCATCATATATACCATTAATATCTTGTTTAATTTTATTCATTCTAATTACTATTTGAGGATCTTTTTGCTCAGTGTGTCTGATTTCTAATGACTTCATTTCCTCTTGTAGTTCAACAAGTCTTCTCTGTCTTTCCCTTTTCCGAAAAGCCGTAAGGGCAATAATTTTACCTCGAATGGCTGTCTTTGCTGCGTCCCATAAAGTATTTGGAGACACCTCTCCATTGTCATTATTTTGTAAATATGTTTCGAATTGCTGTTGGATCTGTTTCTGTACTGTTTTATCATTTAAAATGCTTGTGTTAAGTCTCCAGAGTGTATTTTTGTGTTCATTAGTTCTATTTTCTGAATTAGAAATATCCAGGGCTACTGCAAAAATGTTCAGGGCTAAAGCCCCAGATGCCCAGGCCAGGCGACACCAATGCCCAGAAGCGGTTGCCGCCCATGTGAACGCGTACAGGTTTCGCCCTGCCACTCGGAGTCCAGCTTGTTGAACTTTCAGGCGGCAGCCAATCACATCGAAGGAGGGAGAGAACCCGGAAATAGCAGGCTTCGCAGCTGCTACGCCGGTCAAAGCAAACAGTGGAGGAGCTCTACAACTCGGCTCTACCTTCGTTTAAAGATAATCAGACGAAACTGGGCAGGGGACAACATTTCAACTGTGTTTTTTGGGGGAGGGAGTGTTGTGAAGGACTTTTGGGCTCTGCTGTGACGTTCACTGAATCACCTCTAGGTCACTGTCGCTTCGTACCCCATGCTCGTACCGCGGCGGCAGCAGCTGCTTTAAAAAACGCTCTGCATTTCGGGGGACTCTGCCGGCAGGGGGGTGGTTTTCAAGGTAGTTGCCGCACGGCGGTGTGAAAGGAGCTTTAGTGTCACTTTCCAGCATTCCTTCCATAGTCACAGTTTGATCATGACTTGTTTAGTTTTTGACCTTGCATTTTTGCCTGTCGTTTTTGGAACCCCTTTGCCTGACTCTGCCTGCTTTTTGTGCACCGAATCTTGGCCTGTAAATAAACCTTGCCTTTCACCTCACTGACCTGCTTCGTCTGCTTTTTTGGGTTCTTTTGAGAGTTCTAGTCCTGACAGTTGATGATGAAGCTGTGTAACTATGTGAATGCTGTCATTTAGATTATGTTTAATTGGAATCAGAAAAGGAAAATTAACAATGATGGATAAAAATATGGTTTGAGGGAAAAGTGACGACCTTATCCGTCAAAATGACAGACAACAAAACAGGTCAGTGCAAGTTCATTTGCCTCCAACTCCACGACTTCCAACTTCATTTTTCATTTACAGCCAAGAGGGCGGTTCACACCACTTCTGCACCTGTCATCAATTGCACACACAGTCATAGCAGATCACCCACAACACGCCTACTAATTGCACGTGCAATTTTTTTGTTTGCCCACGCATTTAGCGCTCATTACTTTGGATCTTAGTAGATCAGGCCCTTAATGTCTTAATCCATTTGTCTCAGAGACCATCCAGCATCATGAAGTGCTTTTATGTGGACTCTTTCATTTTCAGTGAACAGGAATGAGAAATTTCAAAATGAATTCACCTTTTCATACCCAATTTGAGCTGGCTTAGTGGGCTTCTCTGAGAAGCCAGAAATTAAAGCATAACATTCAACCACTAAAATTATTTTTTGTTCAGGAATGCAAGCAAATAATCAAAAAATAATAATGTGCTTAATTTAATTATTTTTAAAACTTTTTTTCCCCCATTTTTTTGTAAAACAGTAAATATGAAAATTCATTAATAAGAATAATATTTGTATTTAGCATTAGAAATGCCATTATGGGAAAGAGCCTCCTCATACTGGTGCATTTATTATTACAGAAACATAAAAAAAAACATTTAGGTACACTGCCTGGCCAAAAAAAAAAGTCACCACCTGGATTTAACTAAGCAAATAGGTACGAGCCTCCTGTTGGATAATTACTGCACGTGTGGTTATCTTTCAGCTGGTAACAAGTTATTTAACCCCAGCTGATGCAATGAGTAGCTTCTCATTTCTTAAACAACCATGTGGAAAGACACATCCTGTGGTCGTGGAAAAGATGTTATTCTGTTTAAGAAGGGTCAAATCATTTTCATGCATCAAGCAGAGAAAACATCTAAGGAGATTGCAGAAACTACTAAAACTGGGTTAAGAACTGTCCAACGCATTATTAAAAACTGGAAGGATAGTGGGGAAGCATCGTCTTCAAGGAAGAAATGTGGTCGAAAAAAATCCTGCATGATGGTGATTGGTGATCTCTTATACATTTGGCCAAATCAAATCAAAGAAAAACAACAGTAGAACTCAGGGGTGTGTTTAATAGTGAAAGTAAGAGCATTTCCACACACACAATGTGAAGGGAACTCAAGGGATTGGGACTGAACAGCTGTGTAGCCTTAAGAAAACCACTAATCAGTAAGACTAACTGGAAAAAAGGCTTCAGTTTGCTAGGGAGCATAAAGATTGGACTCTGGAGGACTGGAAGAAGGTCATGTGGTCTGATGAGTCCAGATTTACCCTGTTCCAGAGTGATGGGAGCATCAGGGTAAGAAGAGAGGCAGGTGAAGTGATGCACCCATCATGCCTAGTGCCTACTGTCCAAGCCTGTGGGGGCAGTGCTATGATCTGGGACAGATCTTGTGACATTGCAGAAGCTTATTGAAACAATGCCACAGCAAATTGGTGCTGTAATCAAAGCTAAAGGCAGTCCAACGAAATATTAGAGTGTGTGACCCTGTTTTTTGGTGGCGACTTTTTTTTTGGCCGGGCAGTGTAGCTACCAATAACGTCAATTTAGAGCAGCTGGGGCAAAAATCTTGTATTGGATGGTGGTCTAATAAATTTGTTAAGCTCTGTTTATGGAATTGGGATACCTGAGAAATGTATTTTTTGTACAGTCTGTCATATTTTTGCAAAAGTTCTGTCTTCTACCTTTAAGTCATGGTTTCAGACCACACTTGCGCTGCAGTGAAGGCAATGATTTCAATTGAAAATATAAAACCAAACCATATAAAGTACATTTCTCTGCATTTATTTACTAATTTAATTAACAAATCATTACTCCATCAGCAGTTCCTTCTCTTTGTTAATATGCAATGGACCCCAATTCCAGAAACTATCAAAGTTGGACATTAATTGTGACAGAAAATAAAATCCAACCTTGTCATAAACAGTTCATAAATGTACTTTTCACACTATGCTGTTAATAAGCTACCAATTACAAAATGTGACCAGCCCTTAGTGACAATATTTAAATTTGTTATACCTAATGCATCACTGATATGTAAAGTGCTTTGACTGTGGATGTCGGTAACCATGACTGTTTTGTTTTATGTTATTTGTCTTTTGTTTAACACATCTACTTCTAGTGTGGAAAACACATAACTCAAATGTAAACTGTTCTCATTATGATACAACATGAAACTTCTATAAAAATTAAAATAAAAAAATTGTTAGATGAAAAAAAAATTGGTTGAGCTATCAACTTTATTGTATTTGCTCAGATGTTATGACAAATGTAACTAAGCACTATAGATTCTATGAAATCTACTCAAATAAAAGTTACATTAAGCTACTCAGTAATAGTAAATATAATTTGTTACTTTCTACCGCAGGCTATCACTGACCTACCTCCACATCACTGGCATCCCATGTTTCCTGGATAGACTTGACTCGGCTGATATGGGGGATGCTCCGGTGAAGGAGCGAGCAGGCCTGGCAAACAAACACACCTAAAGTCAGTGATGCCCAGTCTGGCTCTGCAAAGGAAAGGAGGAGACAAAAGGTGAGATAAGAAGGAATTAAATGAAACTTGAGTAAGTTTGGAAAGGAAAGCTAAAAAGTAGGAAACTGAAATTGATCAAATTTGGAGATCTGGAGAGAAGTTGGAGAGGATAATTAGAAAATGCTGGTGATTACAACTTAAAAGCAGCATCAACGAGAACATCAACCTTAGGCTCAAGCTATTCAACTCAAAGTGTTAATGCTGGTGCTGTTGAAAGGTAATAAAGCAAATGTAACTGAGAAAACTGGCAAGGAATCTGGCTTTGTGTAAAAGAAAACTGGAGGGTAAAAACGGTGACTGGAGGTAAATCCTGTCATGCTAGGAAACAGACTATCTATGAACTGACCACAAAGGCAGACTTTTTACATGTAAGACTTTAAAGCAGAAAACACACATGCACACACACGCACACACCCACACATACACATACACACACGCATGCACACACACATACACACTAAAGTTATAAAGACATTACCTTTTTGATAACTATAAATCTCACCAATCATTATGCTCACAGATATGAAAACAGGATGTCCAATAACAGGAGGCTTTAAAAATTAATGAGCTTTCACTTTCGTGCTCATGCAGAAGTTTCTTCACTTTAAACACCAGATGGATCATATTTCACCAGTCCATCTGCACAACAGCCCATAGAAAGAGTTTGGGAATGCTCAGAAACATTCAAAGCATGTTCTACAGGTAGCTGGATGATCATTGGCCATGACAACAGGCAATGTGGACATCCTCATTCCTCTCCACACCTCTCCAGTGTTAACGTTCTCTGGCTTCCTCTCAACTTCCTCTTATAATCAATATTCACCTGCTTTAGGATAAACAACGTATTGTCCTCACTGGAATCACAGTGTCTCTACAGAAGTTCATGTTGTCCATGATGCAGTCAACCATTTGGTTAATGTCTATGTCTGCGCTTTCCTGTGGCTGCAGCAGTACATTCCAGTAGGTGCACTCATTGCAGTCCCTCAGAGACTCCTCGGCTTCTTGCAGGCTGTCTCAGAGCACAGGGTCTAAGAGGGTTTTGGTAAACCAGATTGTGGTCAGATTTGGTGGAGGAGCTGTAACACAGGCCTCCTTGATGTTTGCAAACAGCAGTTTAAGAGTCTTACTTTCCCTTGAGGGACCATCAACATACTGCACAAAGTCAGTGAGATGACAGAAAAGGTCAAAAGGTTGAAGTCCCCTGACACAGCAATGAGTACATCAGGCCGCCGGATCTGAATCCTCCTGATAGTCTTGCAGATGACGTTGCATGTGGACACAGCTCATGGATGAATGTGAACGATAACTGCAACAGTGGAGAACTCTCTTGGCACATAATACATTCTCAAGCTAACTGCTAACGGTTCAATATCCCGAAATGTTTAAAAAACAATACATTTTATTCATTGATAAAATGATAACTTATTTTTGTTTATTAAATGAATGTTTGGTAACCCAATGTAAGATGATCAGATATTTCATTGAATTAATGTACTGTTCAACTGCTCTATTCTTCTTCTAACAATATTCCAAGATTAAAAATAATAATAATAATTTTAAATTAAAAGTATTTGTGCTTGCAATTGGGAATCCTTCTCCGATACTGATTTGGGTAACTTCTTTTTTTTTTGGCTTCTGAATGGTTCTTAAAAGCTTTTCACAATCCAGAATTGCTACAATCACAGCAAATAATTTGTTAAATTATTAAGTCTTATCCAACTCTAGGCCAAATCCACAGAGACTGCGTTGCAGACACTATTTGGGCCTTAATTTTTGAGCAAATGGCGCTGCAAATTGTATCATTTAAGCTCGTAATCCTCAGAATTATTTGCTCTGGACAAAATGCCCAAAAAAGTTAGCCAGATGAATGCTACTGTATCTGCTCCTGTTCTGCAACTTCTCATATGGCAAGTCTGTGGATCTCTGCATAGAGATAACAGAGGGCACGAGAAGGCAAACAGATTCAGACAGTGAACATAAGACAGAGAGACAGAGACAACTGTGCAGGGACAGGCATCCAACACCCCCTAAAAACAGCATTTCTATAGAGAGACAGATAATGTTATATGTTGGGCAGCAACCAGACGTTTACATGACCTTTTCCTAATTTAAAGCAGAGAAACATGTTTCCAAGGCAGAGAGAGAGAGAAAGAAAAGCACACTGAGACAGAGAGAGAGAGAGAGAATGATAATTGCTGCAACTCGTCCTGTCAAACCTGCAGCTTGAAGTCTTCTCTTCACAGTTGAAACTGAGACTTGCTTGTTTAATGGATTTAAGCCACCAATGGTTTAGTACATTGCAGAAATGTGTTTAAAATTGCTGTTGTTATGGAAAAGTTCTTCAGAGGGGAAATTACAGAGAAAACTCAATTCATGTTCATGTTTAAAGTGTTAAATATTTTTAAAAATCTATTTAAAGAGTTAAAAAGACATATGTTAAGTTTAAAAGCTTATTTTAAAAAGGGGTAAATACTAAGTACAAACTGGTTAAAAGGATAAATAAGTCATTTATTTTGCTAAGATACCTTGAGAAAGGGTAATTCAAAACCAGAAAGTCATTTATTTTTGTTGTTATAAGTACTAATTATTATGATACATAACAATTTATTTCATTGTTATTTGAAGTATTTCCTTGGTCTTTGGAAATACATTACATAAAATACACTAAGGAACAACAAATTAATGAGGTCTCATGTTAGAAATAGAATAACTTAGAATTCTGCACTTCTTGTGTAGGTTGTTTTTTTTGCTATACTACAAGAAATTCTGATGAACACAGTGATGGCGAGCCCAGCCCAGCGAGTCTGAGGTGGTCTTGGAAGCGGTGTGGCCAGCCGTGGGACCAGCCCAGAGGACGTTGGATTTACTTGATTCACTTTTCCTGATTCCAGATAAGACACTCATGCACTATTAACCTACCCGGGTAATAGCAAACAAAACTGACACTGATACAGGACGTTAAGGACTGAACTTTATTACACTGATATTCCCTTTGTGTAAACAAGCATCAGAGCTGGAGAGCCCAACTCTAAGGACTATTTTTTTTAGATTTTGTTTGTTATTTTTACAGAGCTCTATTTTGTTTTATTTTTATACTGCACCACTGTACATATTTACATATGGTGTTTAAGCATTAAATTTGTCATCTGTTCATACCAACGCCAACTCCTTTTGTGGGTCATTAACGTGCTTACTCTTCACGAACCTAGATGATGTTAGTGTCTCATTTACCCAATTCGGTTCAATCAATCAATCAATCTTTATTTGTATAGCTCCAATTCATAACAAATGTTATCTCAAGACACTTTACAATAGAGCACAAAGCTCTTCATATTATGGATACACATATATGCATAGATACATATATACATATATAAAATACACATATACATATATATATACAAATATATACATCCAACACCCAACATGAATCCATATAGCCAATCATGAATCCCTCCATCATGGCAGCAAGAAAAAACCTTCTGTTAAGCAGCAAGAAGTCTTGAATGTGGACCCCAGTCTCATGATGAACAGCAAATCCACACGATGCTGTGTTGGGTGTGTGGGTGAAGGAAGGGAGGTAAGTGGAGACAAGTGGACTAAAGTAAGAACTAAAGCTAGTGACAGATCAATGGACCAATCATAGACCTGTCGTCGTCAAATTTGTTTCTGCTGCAAACAAATTTATTACAGGTTAGCCTCTTGAGATGCTACATCTTGTTTTCAGGAGGGTCCTCATGTCTGTGTGGTTGTGGTGATCATTTTATAGAAGTATAATCAATAAAAGTCTTACTGAAAATAAGAATTTATGGTAGTGATGAACTCATGGGTGCCCAGACCACAAGTGCACCCTACCATATTTGTCTCCGTTAAGTATAAATGTATTAATGGTAGACCTCTTGAGATGTGACACCTCATTTTCAAGAGGGACCTCATGTCCATGTGGAGCTAGAGATAGTTACTATAGATGTATCAACCATGAATAGAAAGATCATGCTAATGTCTACATTAACAGCTATAATGATTATGAACTGGAATGAGATGGACAAATATGTGATATGTCTGTAATTGTAGTTATTGAGGCTTCGTGACTCCACAGCAGCAGGCAGTCTCCACCAAGGATCCCAGACCACCTACAAGACCAGAGCCAGAGACGAGTACAGGAGCAAACAGAAAGGGGCAGAGGCAGATATGGAGAGAGAGTGTGAGAGAGAGAGGGATAGAGCCCAGTGTGCCAGATCCCCCCGGCAGTCTAAGCCTATTGCATCTTAACTATGTGTCTAAACTATGGACTATGTGCTGGTCCCTAACTGAAAGCTTTATCAAAGAGGAATGTTTTAAGTCTAACCTTAAAGGTAGAGAGGGTGTCTGCCTCCTGAACCGTGGTCGGTAAATGGTTCCAGAGAAGAGGAGCCTGATAACTGAAGGCTCTACCTCCCAGACTACTTCTAGAGACTGATGGCACCACGAGCAGGCCAGCATTTTGGGAGCCTAATGTTCTAGAGGGGTTGTACAGCACTACAAGCTCTTTGAGATAAATTGGTGCTTGTCCACTGAGAGCTTTATAGGTGAGAAGAAGAATCTTGAATTCTATTCTATATTTTATTGAAGCCAATGCAGAGAAGCTAATACAGGAGTAATGTGGTCTCTTCTCCTAGTTCTAGTCAGTACACGTGCTGCAGCATTTTGAACCAGCTGAAGCGTCTTAAGAGACTTACTGGGACAGCCTGAAAGAAGAGAATTACAATAGTCCAGTCTAGAGGTAACAAAAGCGTGGACTAGCTTTTCAGCATCGTTCTGGGACAGGATAGGCCTAATTTTAGCGATGTTACAAAGATGAAAAAAAGGCTGTTCTGCAAATTTGCTTTATGTGAGAGTTAAAGGATAAATCCTGATCAAATAGAACCTCAAGATTTCTAACAGTTGTGCTTGGCGTCAGGCTAATGCAATCAATGGCAGTTAAATCATTAGAAAAGGTTTCTCTAAGGTGTCGAGGGCCCAGCACAATGACCTCTGTCTTGTCTGAGTTAGGACCAGAGGCGCTACACTTGGCGGAGGTAATAACATCCCCAATAAAAGAGTAACATGTTGAAATCATGTAGAAGTAAGATGTACTGCTGAACAAAAGTCTAGCTCAAAGTATACTGTAGAAAAAACTGGAGGATAATTGTTGGAGTGTGCTGTAATTTGGTGACACTACAGTAAAGTAATTGAGATATTTCAAACATATATAAGAAAAAAATTACATTTAAATTACAATCTAAAGCAAGAGGTGTAGCATAGACTAGAGGAGAAGTTTGAACTGTAATGTGAGTTTGGTGACATGACAGTGAATAATAGTGCATGTATTACACAATAAATGACATAAATTAATAGAAAAAACATATACTATTACATTCAAATACTTTTTTAAAATGTTTGAGGTGTACCATTAATTAATTAAATTTTTAATGTCTTGTTTATCTTGACAGTACACCACATACATTTGATTGTTCGAAAAAAAAAACAAATTATATAAATGCACATTTTTTTCAAACTAAGACATGTAGTATAAACAACCTGGTGATGTCATGTATGTGTACAGTGTTTTGATAACATTACATCTTCTTAGGGTGAAGTTATTGAATATTATTTACAGCTTTGTCCTTCAGTATTGTCATTTGCAGACGGTCCCTGCATCTCTGAGCCCTCGAGGGCATCACAGGGAGGACAGCTTGTTTTGAGGAAAACGCAGTTGTAGCTCACAGTCTATCTTACCTTATCTTGTGATTAAAAAGAGGGATCACTTTTTTTAAAAGGATTGTTTCATCGATGGGTTATTGACCCAGAAATGGTGAATCTGTGAATATCTTTCTGACTTGTGTTTTAAGCACAGAGGGGTCTATATTCATTCTCTCATTAAATTAATTCAGTAACCTTCATGCTATCTATGAGTGACCTTTAATTCAGACAGATATGTGACAGCAGTGTGGAGTTTGTGGTCTTCTGATGTAAAGACTTTTGGCATTTCTTTAAGAGAGAAAATTCCCATTGTTCACATGAATAAATTAATACACCACAAAAACAGGCGCTTAATGCAGAAAAAAGTTTAAAACCATTCAGAATGACTCCTCTGTACCACAAATGACCAATAACTGACTACCAAACATGTTTTGTCAGCTAACAATGTTTGGTAGTCAGTTGAACAAAAACAGGCCTGTCGTCGCTCAAAGTTTCTCTTTAATTCGTGGCAGTGATGGTTACTAAGAGTCTGCCTGCAGTCCATAACTTCAATCACATCTGTCTAAAAGCTTCACGTTGTTACTGAAAAAACAGAATTATTACCAGGTTCTTAATATTTGCTTATATTTTTTAATTAATGGCCCAATGAAGGAGCTCATTCATCTGCAGTGGCTTCAGGACCATGGACAGCGTATTTGATGTTGGCAGGTTGGATTACATTCACTCTCCGAGGGGTATTTCACAAAACCTAGATAGGGGATTAAGCTGGGATTTTCCAGTTATCCTGTATGAATTTCACTGTGATTTGGTTTCACCAAAGCAGAGGCACATAAGTTACCATGGAGATTTATTCTGTGCAGCTAGCCTGCTCCTGACCAGGCTAACAGGCAGGCTTAACTAATCCTGCTGTTCAGTCAGCAGCAGTCTCATCTAAAAACAGCATGTTTCTTACAGTTATGGTAATGATGATGATGACTATAAGAGGTATAGGAATGTTAATAATACATTTCATTTAAAAATGCTTTTCAAAGAACTCGGAGACAATTTAAAATTAGGATGAAACAGAAAAATAGGATTTTAACCAAAAGCAAACAAATCACATGGGTAACGGGCAAATTATTAAGATATCCCATATTTTTGTGTATTTTCTTTAAGTTTTTTTCTAATTAATAGAAATTAGTTTTGTTTAGATTTTTAATAACAAGGATAAATATTCTGAAGACTTTGAATCATATTTTTATTAGAATAGGAATATTTTACAATAATTAACAAAGTACATTTTAAATGTCCTCACTTCCTTCTATTAGTGAATAAGGTTTAATTTACACTTTAACAGTAAAAGAAGATTACATAAAAAATGAACCTGACACTACTATACAAAACAGAACAAAACATTGTGTTCATATTTCATCATATCTCATTAACATGATGGGTCTTTTCTCATATACAATAATTTTAAAAAACAAGCATCATTGTTTTTAATTGCAAAAAATGTAAAATTCAGGCATCTTTTGCTTCTGTTAACACTCATAAAATAACAATTATCTTTTAAAAAAAAAAAGTCCTGTTGAAGATTTATTAGAAGATATTAGTTTAATCCATGTTAAAATATTCTGCAATTTAGAGGAAAACAGGTCATACAGGGAGACAAATGCATCAGCTTCAAAAGTTTTAAATTTTTTTAAAGTCTGATTATATGATACACAAATATATTTCAAATGCTTACAATGGTCCAAATGCCAGAAAGCTCTTTTTCAGATACAGTTTCATTCACCATTAATTCTCTAATCTCATCTGAAGATCTGAAGAGTGTTTTCTCCACTGTTCGGAACTTATTTATGTCTTCAAATGGACTGTAATAAATATAAGTGGTGTATTCAAAAATGAAGCCTATATGCCGTTGTATCTGTACATATATATATATATGTGTGTGTGTGTGTATATATATGTATATATATATATATACATGAGTGTGTGTGTGTGTATATATATATTTACATATATATATTTATTTTTTTATATATATATAAATATATATATATAACACTCATATGTAATAATCAGGACGCTTCTTTTTTTCCTCCCACTATAGTCATACACACATACACACACACATATATATATATATATATATGAGTGTGTGTGTGTATATAAATATTTACATATATATATATATATTTCTTTTTCTATATATATATATATATATATATATATGTATAACTCATATGTAATAATCAGGACGCTTCTTTTCTTCCTCCCACTATAGTCTGTATTTAATTGTTATACTAATGTATGTTCTTCCATCTCTCATTGGTTCTTTTCAAAGATTAATATGTATGCATCTGCACTGTAAATACACTTTGACTGGTTAGTGGATGGATACTTCAGGCTGCTCACGCATTCAGCAGGTCTGATTTTATCTGCCACCATTTCTCGCTCCTTTATTGCAGCGGCTGTTTTTCTTTCTTTATAGAAATTTGATGTGTTTGACTTCCTGATAAGTTTCCATCTGAAGCTGTTTTTTCATTTGGAGTGAAGTATGCGCATGTGTAATCCGTGTTTTGATCAGTATATCTGTGATCTACCTTGCGGTCTTTTGAAGAAAGCCGTGAACGAGCAGTTAACTGAAACAGTTTCATCTGGCTTGACCAAGCTGCTCCTTCTCATCCTGGATTGGCCTTCGTGAAACACATTAAACCAGCGTGCTCAGAAGGGACTTAGTCAAGCCTGGCTTTAGTTGGTTATCCTGGATGTCTTAATTCCACTTTGGAGAAATAAACCTCTGATCTGATGGCTGTCATTTATTTAGGCGAGTTTTGGGGATTGGTGGTTGTGTGTGTGATTGTGAGCTTTGCTTTGGTTCTGAAACATTTGTTTCACTGCTTTAACAAAATTAACTGACTGAATCTGCCTTGTGCCCTCTGTGATCTGTGTGCAAAGTCTCTTATCTACCACGAGAATAATGGAGGTATAGGTGCAAATAGTGCTCAGCTGCTTAATTTTGTTGGCATGATTGCGTCAGTGTATGATGAAAGCAAATACGTTTAAGGATACTGTGCTAAAATGACACCATTCGCTCGCTCAACTTGTGTGCAAGTCAAGGCACCAATAGAAGGTCCAATCCAATTTTTGTGAATTTGGCCCTATGTCTTAAGCAGGTGAAATTTAACAAGCATCTTCTTTCATCTCATTTCACACTGAAATAGTTCCCATTTCCCCAAAACCAAATTATTTGAAACAGTGTAATTAAAGTCTGAAGGAAGTGTACAGTACAGTTTTTTAAATACCCTTAAAATTTTACATGATCATGAAATGTTTGCAGCAAAATAATCTTTGTGTTTCCAAATATGTGGCTGCATTAGACAGACACAAACAAATACATGATGTTTTTGTTTACTGTAAAAAATAAAAAAATAAAAGTAAAATCCTTGATACTTTAAACATGTCAGTTCATAACACTGTCAGTATCAAAGTCAACAAACAGGATGTGTTCAAAACTGAATGAAAAATACATAAACCATCAAATCACTAAATTAATATTAAGTATTCCTGCCTAGAGCTCCAATCCTTGCTGCATGTTCTCCATGAGCCTTTATGTGTGCTTTGACCTAACGACGTCGGGCTAACCTCTGTCTCTCATTGCTCAGGGGCTTCTTGACAGCCTTGCAGGACCTTCAGCTATGATCTAGGAGTGAGGGTGGACACTGGACGCCAGTTTGGTTTGACTGCTGAAGCTCACAAGATGTCATTCGGTGGTTTTTAATATTTATATATATATACATACATATGTATATATATACACACACACACACACGTATATATATATATATATATATATATATATATATATATATATATATATATATATATATATATATATATATATATATATATATATATATAGATATAGATATATATATATACACATACACATACATATATACATACATATATACATATATACACATATATATAAATATATATATACATACATATGTATATATATATACACACACACACATATATATATACATATATATATACATATATATACACATACATATATACATACACATACATATATACATATATACACATATATATATATAAATATATATATACATACATATGTATATATATACACACACACACGTATATATATATACATATATATATATACATACACATACATATATACATACATATATACATATATATACACATATATATATAAATATATATATACATACACATATATACATACATATATACATATATACACACATATATATAAATATATATATATACACACATATATATAAATATATATATATACACACATATATATAAATATATATATACACACATATATATAAATATATATATACACAAATATATATAAATATATATATATATATATATATATATATATATATACACATATATATATATGCACCTCCTGGCCAAAAAAAAAGTCAGCACCTGGATTTAACTAAGCAAATAGGTACAAGCCTCCTGTTGGATAATTACTGTACGTGTGGTTATTTTTCAGCTGGTAACAAGTTATTTAACTCCAGCTGATGCAATGAGTAGCTTCTCATTTCTTAAACCATGTGGAAAGACACATCCTGTGGTCGTGGAAAAGATGTTAGTCTTTTTAAGAGGGGTCAAATCATTTTCATGCATCAAGCAGAAAAAAACATTGCAGAAACTACAAAAACTGGGTTAAGAACTGTCCAACGCATTATTAAAAACTGGAAGGATAGTGGGGAACCATCGTCTTCAAGGAAGAAATGTGGTCGAAAAAAAATTCTGAATGATGGTGATCTGTGATCACTTAAACATTTGACCAAATCAAATCAAAGAAAAACAACAGTAGAACTCAGGGGTGTGTTTAATAGTGAAAGTAAGAGCATTTCCACACACACAGTATGAAGGGAGCTCAAGGGATTGGGACTGAACAGCTGTGTAGCCTTAAGAAAACCACTAATCAGTAAGACTAACTGGGAAAAAAGGCTTCAGTTTGCTAGGGAGCAAAAAGATTGGACTCTGGAGGACTGGAAGAAGGTCATGTGGTCTGATGAGTCCAGATTTACCCTGTTCCAGAGTGATGGGAGCATCAGGGTAAGAAGAGAGGCAGGTGAAGTGATGCACCCATCATGCCTAGTGCCTACTGTCCAAGCCTGTGGGGGCAGTGCTATGATCTGGGACAGATCTTGTGACATTGCAGAAGCTTATTGAAACAATGCCACAGCAAATTGGTGCTGTAATCAAAGCTAAAGGCAGTCCAATGAAATATTAGAGTGTGTGACCCTGTTTTTTGGTGGCCACTTTATTTTTTTTTTGCTGGGCAGTGTGTATATATATATATATATATATATGTACGTACATCCACAGATGAATCCATCCAGGCAGGGACTAAAGGGACTAAAAATGAGAATTTATGATAGCGACAAGCTCTAGGAGTCCAGATCATAAATCTGACCTCATCACATTTGTCTCTGCTGAATATAGATTGAATCAATCAATCTTTATTTGTAGCGCCATATTTGTCTTTGTTAAATATTAATTATTAAAGGTAAGCCCCTTGAGACATGACATCTCATTTTCAAGAGGGACCTCATGTCTATATGGCTGTAAAGATAGTTACTATGAATGAATAATCCATGGATAGAAAGATCCTTCAAATATTAACATTAATATCTATAATACTATAGAATATAAACTGGAGAGGAATGATGTTGATTAATATAGCAGCATCTAGCTGAACTGCCATTAAATTATTACATTGGTTTTAAAGGTCTAAAAGTATCAATTCATGTTGTGTGTTTATACTGTATGTGTGTGTGTGTATGTATATGTGTACATATGTATTTTTACAGTTATATTCCCTTTGCAATTCTTGCACTTTTTTACGATGACTTGCAACTTTATATCTTTATTTTTTTTGCACTGTATTTGAAATCACATTTGCACTTTACTGAAAAATGCCATCTGAAGCCTATGAAAATGAAATCTCATACTTGCTCTCGTTCTGTATGCACCTGCTGCATACTCAGTGACAATAAAGTTTGTCTAAGTCTAAGTCTAAATGATGCCATTTCTGTTGATGGTTGATGCAGGATAAAGCAGGTCCACAGCAGCAGGTCATCCATGATTATTTGTCACAGTCATACTAAGTTAAATGTGTGCTGTTCCAAGGACTGTTAAAATTGTGTCTAAACTTTCCATTCACATGACAAATGGCAGTCCACCTAATACCCTGTTTTGCTTAAGGTCTTTAGTATTTAATTCTTTTATTTAATGTTTATTTGTATAGGGAAAGTATGAAGCAAGAGAACGTTGCTGCACACAACAGCATTTACAGCCTGAGCTAATTTGCAGTGCCCATCCCTACTGGGCCTTTAAAGACATCAAAAAACAACAAACACCATATAATAATAACAGTACAAAAAACAAACTCAGCATTACAGAACAATAAAATACAAATACATACAACAGTACAAAAAAAACTGGTAAAACAGGAAGCTCTTGATCATTAATGACTCCAAAACTAAGACCTGTTTAAAAACAGTTTTAGTTTGAGTTAAAATGATTCCGCTCTAAGTTCTGATGGTAAAGATCTACTTTATATTGATCCCTCAAACAAAGAATGAGGTTTGTCCCAGTGAAGATTTATTGAGGGTTTGATTACAGCCTCCATCTATGTGTTGCAGACCTCAATGCTGTCAGTGGAACCACAAGGTCACTGAGCACCCAAGGAGACTGATGATTCAAATATTTATGAATGAGTTTAAGATGATAAAGTTTCATGAAATTATCAAATTTAACATGGTTATTTTTTTCAGTACATGACAATGGTCTGACCTGATTGGTTTCCTGTCATACAGTTTTGTTTTTTTTAATAATCAGATTGTATTTTATTTTCTGAATTTACTCAATTTACATATCAACAAAGCATGTAAGAATACAACATCAATTAGGGTTCTGAGCGAGGAGGAAAAATGAATAAACAAAAATAAAATAAAGTAAAAAAATTTATATAAAGAAAGAATAAAACAGGATTTAATTTAAAAAAAATAATAATTTAATTTTTTAAAAAGCTGTGGGGGGGGCATCAACAAATTAAGAAATATTTGTCCCTGTACCTGTTAACCTGTTGAGGAATACTTCTTATCACTGGTCAGCTCAGTCTGGGACCACAAGAATGGAAAGTTTGGCATGTTCTGCGCGTTATGACCATATCCAATTGACATGGCCATTGACTTACTAAAATTAATTTTGTACCCAGAAAAGGATCCAAAGGCCTGGATGACAGACATTAAAGTTGGTACAGACTCATCTGGACTGGCAAGAAAAAGAAGAATATCATCTGCACGTAATGCATATGATGTGGATTTAATCTGGAAACCTGCTTTGCTGTTTTGGCTTCTAACAGCCTCTGCCAGGGTTCAATGGGGACAAAGGGTCCCCTTTACACTCGCTCTGGGTATGTATCAACTTAATGAGTTTAATAAACCCCTCCCCCAGTCCAAATTTTTCCATTATGGTGAATAAATAAGGCCACTCCACATGATCAAATGTCTTTTCGGCGTTGAGTGAGATAGACCTTGAGCCCGATTAGTCTTTGCATGTTGACTGATGTTAATTTTCTCATTTTGGTATAAGAGTTCCTGCTTTTAATAAAGCCCATCTGGTCAGATCTGATTAAGAATGGAAAGCAGTTCTCAAGTCTTTTTGCTAATATTTTTGGAAAGATTTTACTGTCCACATTCATCAGGCTGATAGGGGGGTTCGAGCTGCACTTGTCGGGGGGTTTTCCCTTGTTAAGGATTAACGACATATTGGCAGCATATAATGAGCCTGGTAGGGAACCTGTCTCTATAGAATGAAGGTACATCTTTAGTAAAGGTAAGCTATGGAGTTTAATAATTTTTTATAAAACTCTGGCCTAAGCATCTGGTCCCAGCGCATTTCCGTTCTGCAGACAATTGATGGCATTTTTTTTTTATCTCTTCACTGGTTATTGGTCTTCCAAGAGCAGTTTTGTCTGCTTTTGATAAGGAGGTGAGACTAAGCTTTTCTAGAAAATGCTGTATACAATGTGACGATGTAGTGGATTCTGAGGTATTAAGTTTTTCATAAAAGCTCTTCATTATCTCCACCATCGATTTGGTCTCATAATGATTTTTCCCAGTTTCGTCCTTTAAGGAAGAGATAGTCCTAACTTCACACCTACCAGCTGCCAATCATGTAAGTGGTCTCCCTGGTTTGTCACCCATTTCAAACAGTCTGTGTTTTGCATCGAAGATACCTGCTTCTGCCTTTGGCATCAAGAGTTGGTTAAGTGCTGACCATGTGGCTTCTGCTTTTTTGAACAGGATTGCAGAGTAATTATTAGGGCCCGAGCAATATGGATTTTTTGAGGCAGATGCCAATATTTGGCAGAAAAAAATACTGATTACCGATTAATCGGCTGATTAATTAAAAAAAAAAACATGAAATGAATTTTTTTTAAAAATTGGTACCAAAACACTTACAACAATGAATATATGAATTACAGGCAGAATATTTTAAGGTTTTACAATACTTTGTCTGTAAGTATTTGTTTAACTTTACAACAGAGAGGAAAATTAAAGTACAAAAACATGCAGAAAAGCATTAAACCTCTGGGAAATTAATTATATAACCTTAAAAAAGAGTCACTCTATATCTTGTACTTCTTGTTAATAAAAATTAGAGGTAGGTTATAGTACAGGTAAGACAACTTTTAAAAAGTAGTAAACAGGTCA
Source organism: Cetoscarus ocellatus (assembly GCA_037902135.1). Lineage (NCBI taxonomy): Eukaryota > Metazoa > Chordata > Actinopteri > Labriformes > Labridae > Cetoscarus > Cetoscarus ocellatus. The sequence continues at coordinate 70,358 of JBAMNC010001767.1, read as the reverse complement.
TTGTGAGAGGAAAGCAACAACATTCTTTTCACAAGCCTCTTTTATTTTTCTCCTCTGCAACTTTCAAGAGCAAAGAACTTTCAAGTATAAAATAAAAAGTGGGCAAAACTGCAGTCAATTCCTGCAAAATGAAATAAATAACCTAATTTAAAATGTAAATATATAGATGAATTATGAACTCTGTCTTGTCACATCTGCCTTTTAGTCCCAGAGTCCCCATTAGTGCATCACAAGGAAGTTTTAGTGCAGTGTGTGTATGTATGTATGTGTGAGGAAATCAGAATATTTTGTGGGACACTGCACATATTGCACAGACTTCATTTAACAGGCCTGATTAAAGTCCCCAGGCACGATGAAGGCTCCCCCTGGATGAGCTGATGGCGTTGTAGAGCTTAGAGGGAGCTATGCTAACACTAGCATAGTTAGCTAGCTAGCTAGTAAGCTACACTGCAGCATCGGGGACAAGCGGGTGAAGCCAGGTTTCCGTAATAATCATCACAGAACAGTCACAGATAAACCGATCCCCTGCCATCAGAAGGTCCAATTTGTCAGTTTGGTGAATGACAGATGTGGCGTTGGTCAGGAAAATGTTCAGCAGTGCTGGTCTGTGAGGCTGCTTCTGTAGCCGAGCAGAGAGCCCGGTGGTCTCACTATGTCCAGCGGTATATTGTGCAAGCGCTGAAAGTCTCTCACTACGTCGGACCTGCAGGCTAAAAAAGACATTCAGCAACTCCATGTGAGTGTAGGTGAGTTTTGCCCCATACACTCCATCATCCATACACACAGCATCTGTAGAGCTCAGAGCCGCTTCAACAACGCGTGCCGCCATCTTTCGCAACGTCATCATTCTGCACAGCTTGGACACCAAACAGCATTTTACTGTTTTATGAGAAATTAAGAATATATCGGTGTTACATGGGCAAAACTCTGGCCAATGTTGAATACTTTGAAAAGGGCTATAATTGGTCGATTTAATTGGCCGGCCGATATATCAATCGGGCCCTAGTAATTATCCTTTAGTTGTTTATCAAGATCAGCCAATTGTCTCTCTAAATTCAACTGCTCTCTCAAAGCTTCCCTTTTCCTGACTGTGCTATATGAAATTGTGGCTCCCCTCAAGTACGCCTTAAGCATATCCCAAAGTATTGATGGATATGTATCAGGGTGGAGAATTCTCCAAGCATCAAACAACTGTAAGTCTACTCATAGTTCTCTGGTGGCCTCCCTCATTTTAGACGTGACTTAAGTCAGGGGGCGTTGATCTACCTCAGGGTTCATAACACAGTTAAAGTCCTCTGCAAGTATACTGAATGTCGTAGACATTGTAGAGGCATCAGCTAACAATTTAGAGTAGAATTCCTCTTGGTACACATTTGGAGCATAAACACATCCAATCAGGAACATGTACTCGTCATTGAACACACTCAGCTGAAACAAACAGGTTCCTTTGAGGGCAACATGAACAGTCCTCTCAGGGATACAAAACAAAGGGTCCCTTGGAGCTGGGAGGAAACAACACGCGTTATGAGCGCATTTGACCATGGTCCACAGTTGTTCTCTGTGAAACGCAGCCGTCATGACACCCACTCACTCCTGACTCGAACCCCACAATAAAGTCACCTTGTGTGTGGCCAGTACATCACAAAGTCACCTTGTGTGTAGCAGCACATAGGGCGCTGTATGCACGGGGTGGTATATAGATTCACCTTGATAGAGCACATCCACATTAAAAACAATGTAATATAAGATAATTGGTACACCCAACCACCCCGATCAGCGTATGCTTCTGTAACTCTTGACAGTACTCATGGAACCGTATCCATTGTTCCTATAACGTGTGCAGCCTCCTCAGCTGTGTCGAAGGAGAAATTCTTGTTGTTGTAGGTTAAGCAGAGAGTCACCAGGTATTGCATCCTGAACCTGACATTCTTGGAAATCAGCTTTCGGCACACATCGTTGCTGCAGGACATTTTGTGGGACGTCTTGATGAATGGAGATCCTGGCCCCTTTGTATTCAAGCTTCTGTTTTGCACCAAGCGCTAATACCTTCATTTTATCCGCCGGGTAGTGCAGCTTCATGACGACTATGCAGGGCATCCCAGGTTTAGGGGATTTAGACCTCTGTGCATCTGTCCAGTCAGATCCTGCCTTTCTTGGTCTCCATGTGAAGAGGTTTGGGCAGCCAGGTTTCAAAAAAGTGCAGCGCATTGCTCCCTTCAATCCCTTCTTTGACACCAAAGATTCTGTTATTAACCCTCTGGGATCTTGCCTCCCGGTCATCCATGTGGTTAACGACGGCAGCCAGTTTATTTTCCGTGTCTGCTAACCTGCCTTCCAAATCAGCAATGGTGTCTTCAGCACTAGAAATGCGGGTTTCTACCTCCTCAATACGCTGTGATTCATTTTCCAGCTTGGCCATAATGATATCCAGTTTGTTGGAAATCATGGACATCTATTCATCCATGATGGCCGCAACTTTAGCCATAGTCTCCGCCACTACTGCAGCTACAAGGCTAGCTCCCACTGCCTCGCCATCATTAGCATTAGCTCCGCCATCCACTTGCTGGCTAGTAGTTCTCTGGACCAGCGCTTTTGCGGTCTTGTTTGTTGGCATTTCTCGGCCAAAGACGTTCATCGACCTCTCACGTATCAGTATATATTAAGTATGGCTACAAATATGATTCTTAAAATATAAGTTTATGGATAATTCTGCTGGAGGGTATCCAGGGTTGTTTTTGGCGCTATACAAATAAGCACGTGAGACATGAGCTTTCAAACCAGGCTGATATGGATAAGTTTTACCTTCTTGTACAGATACTCTCATACATTCTCATGTTTACTTTTATTGTGAGTTGCGATGAGCAAGTGCTGTCCTGACAAAGCCAATGAGATAAGATCCTGTTTCCCTCTGGGAATGAGCTATGGAACGTGCATTAATAATTAATTATATAACCATTTATTGTAAGTTTGATTTATGAGCTTGGGTAAGCCTGATCTGATGGCAGACATTAATAGAGAGACTGCACTTTGAAAGGTGGATACAAGATGCTCTCACCTCATCTCCTCTTCATCTGGTCATTCTCTCTCAATTCCATTTTGATTAAATCTGCAATCCAGAATTACTGGCAGTCATGTTTGAGACTCGACTAGTTCACGAACATCACAAAAACCACTGCGGAAGTAGGTCTATAAAACAAAGCCTCTGTTTAGGAGTAGAAGAAGATAATATGACAATAGTAGAAGATGACGTAACATAAAGAGGTAAAAAATGAGTTGCAACAAGCACACAGGACCGTTTAGAGTTATTGAAGAGTTTATCTGATGACTGTAGGCAAAGTCAGGCTAGCACTACCCATTGACTCCCAGTGCTTGAGCTAAAGCTAACTAGTGGTGGGCGAGCTTTGTCCGTCTCTTCCTTGTTACTGCACGCACAGTTGATACACTGCCCGGCCAAAAAAAAAGTTGCCACCAAAAAACAGGATCCCACACTCTAATATTTAATTGGACCACCTTTAGCTTTGATTACACCCACACATTCGCTGTGGCATTGTTTCAATAAGCTTCTGCAATGTCACAAGACCTGTCCCAGATCATAGCACTGTCCCCACAGGCTTGGACAGTAGGCACTAGGCATGATGGGTGCATCACTTCACCTGCCTCTCTTCTTACCCTGATGCTCCCATCACTCTGGAACAGGGTAAATCTGGACTATGAGCATATAATTGAATGAAAAGGAACAGAAAGAAGAAAAATCTTATATTATCTGCCCCTTTTACACACATAAAAAAATATTTCAAAAACAACAAAACAATCCAGGTGGGGCCTTTTTTTTGGCCAGGCAGTGTAGAATGGAGTCTACCTGCTTGTCATGGACTTGGGAGTGATGCAAGACATGAAAACAACAAAAATGTTGGAGTGTTCCTTTAATACAACATTGATTTTGAATGTTTACATTCATATTAGTGGATCATATATTCATCCTATGGTTCTCTAAGTTGTAATACAACACAATGGTCTTGGCCTGACCACACCTAAAGAAAAATATTTTAATAATGCACCCTCCACTGGCTACAGAGTAGACGGAGGTATTAATTACATAAATAAATCATGTTTCTCCCCACTTTACATGAAGCAGACATGAGGACTCTCTGAAACCGAGATGCCACATCTCAAGGGGCTAACCTTGAATACATCTATATTCAGCAGACACAAATATAATGAGGACAGATTAAGGGTCCATTGGTTTGTCGCTATCATAAATTATTATTTTTAGTCCCATTGTCTCTGCCTGGATGGATACATCTCTGGATGTACAGACTAGGGCTGAACAATATATCGTTATCGTATCGATATCGAGATATGAACATTCAAGATATTAATATCGAAAAGCAACAATATAAACAATATAGATTTCCCCCATGCTAAAACTGCACTTTCCACATTCTTTTGTATTATGATGTTTTTATTTTTCTGAAAAATGCTTGATTTTCACCAAACCTGTAGTCACATTGTATCGTATCAATATCGAGATATCTGGCATGAATATCGAGATATGAAATTTTGTCCGTATCGTTCAGCCCTAGTACAGACGTGGATAAAATTGTTGGTACCCTTCCGTCAAAGAAAGAAAAACCCACACGGTCACTGAAATAACTTGAAACTGACAAAAGTGATATTAAATAAAAATTTAGTGAAAATCAACTAATGAAAATCAGACATTGCTTTTGAATTGTGGTTCAACAGAATCATTTAAAAAACTAATGAAACTGGTCTGGACAAAAATGATGGTACCCTTAACTCAATGTTGTTGCACAAAACTTTTGAGGGAATCACTGCAATCAGGAGATTTCTGTAACTCTCAATGAGACTTCTGCACCTGTCCACAGGTATTTTGTCCCACTCCTCATGAGCAAACTGCTCCAGCTGTCTCAGGTTTGAAGGGTGTCTTCTCCAGACTGCATGTTTCAGCTCCTTCCACAAATGTTCAATAGGATTTAGTTCAGGGCTCATAGAAGGACACTTCAGAATAGTCCAATGTTTTGTTCTGAGCCATTCTTGGGTGTTTTTAGCTGTGTGTTTTGGGTCATTATCCTGTTGGAGGACCCATGACCTGTGACTGAGACCAAGCTTTCTGACACTGGGCAGCACATTTGGCTCCAGAATGCCTTGATAGTCTTGAGATTTCATTGTACCCTGCACAGATTCAAGACACCCTGTGCCAGATGCAGCAAAGCAGCCCCAGAACATAACTGAGCCTCCTCCATGTTTCACAGTAGGTACAGTGCTCTTTTCTTTGTATGCTTCATTTTTGTGTCTGTGAACATAGAGCTGATGTGACTTACCAAAAAGCTCCAGTTTTGTCTCATCTGTCCAAAGGACATTCTCCCAGAAGCTTTGTGGCTTGTCAATATGCATTTTGGCAAATTCAAGTCTCACTTTTTATGATTTGCTTTCAACAGTGGTGTCCTCCATTAAGTCCACTTTGGTTCAAACAGTGATGGATGGTGTGATCTGATACTGATGTACCTTGACCTTGGAGTTCACCTCTAATCTCTTTGGAAGTTGTTCTGGGCTCTTTGGTTACCATTCGTATTATCCGTCTCTTCAATTTGTCATCAATTTTCCTCTTGCAGCCACGTCCAGGAGGTTGGCTACAGTCCTGTGGACCTTAAACTTCTGAATAATATGTGCAGCTGTAGTCACAGGAACATCAAGCTGCTTGGAGATGCTCTTATAGCCTTTACCTTTAACATGCTTGTCTATAATTTTCTTTCTAATCTCCTGAGACAACTCTCTCCTCAGCTTTCTGTGGTCCATGTTCAGTGTGGTACACACCACGATACCAAACAGCACAGTGACTACTTTTCAGCCTTTAAATAGGCAGACTGACTGATTACAAGCTTGAAGACACCTGTGATGCTAATTACAGGACACACCTTAGTTTAACATGTCCCTATGGTCAAATCATTTACAATCTTTTCTAGGGGTACCATCATTTTTGTCCAGACCAGTTTCATTAGTTTGTTTTTTAAAATAATTCTGTTGAACCACAATTCAAAAGCAATGTTTGATTTTCATTAGTTGATTTTCAGTAATTTTTTATTTATTATTACTTTTTTCAGTTTCAGGTTATTTCAATGACCATTTAGGTTTTTCTTTCTTTGACAGAAAGGTACCAACAATTTTATCCACGTCTGTATCTATGTGCATACATGTGTAAATTATATAAATACATGCTGGCTCTATTGCACATACATCCATATGCATAAATTCAATCAGTACATTTTTATAATTTTATTTGTATAGCATCAATTAAGTGTTAGCTCAATACACATTACAATAGAGCCAGGTGTATTGCTTCACCTGGTGGTGTATTGCTTCACCTGGTGGTGGCTTGCAACACACCTCAACGTGCAGGTGCGCGGGCCCTATAACACCACCTGTGGCTCTACTTATTACTATCATCATACTTTTTCACAAAGGAGGCAGATGCTATGGCAAATGTAACATATAAAATATTTCTCAAATAAATTGCTCTTGTAAAGTTGAAGTAGCCTGCTTTACTCAGGTACATGAAAAAACTACAATATTACAGCAACTATATTACATTGAGTAATTAGTTGTTTTACACCCCTAGTAGTTTTTGATCTCCATGTATTGAGCTTCATAACAAGCTTACAGTTTGAAACCAGAAGAAAATCAGGACAAGAAACGGTAGAGGCAACAGTTATTGAAAAACACACAGCACAAACTATGATGACACCCGCTTTGGATTGTATTATTGCACACTTTAGTCAAATCAAGTTCTGTTGCTTAGACCAATCTGCCTTTACGGAGTGTCCTCAAAGGAGCCGATACCAGGGCCAAAAACAGGCACCCCTGGCAGGCTGAGCTCCAATAACTGGGCGTACATCCCGTACTGGAGCCTTTGTAGCCATTTACAGGTTTTATTACCATTTCAGAGGGGAGAAAGGAGGACTGTAGGAAAAGAGAGGCTTATGGGGAGCATGGGGAGAGGAGAGACTGGGAGGATGGAGAGGTGCCCAAAGGATGATGCCGTTCAAAGCGCATGACCATCTAAATGCAAAGTAAACATGGACGAGAGAGATAAAGAATAGGATATATGCAGAGTGGCCATCATGAGGCTGCTGTTAGAGAAAGGCATGGCCACACCACACGGTGAACACATACTGTTCACATCATCTCTTTCAGCAATAACAGCAGAGAAGGTATCAGCTCAAGTGCCTTTTGAAGCCTCACAGTGAGCAATAAATGGGAGCGTCCTGCTCAAAGTCCACAGTCCAATCTGCAAAGCCGTTTTCACCTGTAAAAGCAGTGTTTATGTCCTCTCAGGCCTTGATTTCAATCATTCCTTGAACAGATTGACTGTTGGGTCATGAATCAATAGTTTGCTCGCTGTCTAGACCCATATTCTCTGTTTTTGAGCATCTGCAGCTCCGATACAGCAAAACCTGAGCCCTGTACGGCGGGCTGCTTACCTGGATTGCCGCAGTCCGCGCATGTTTCGTTCCCCGTTCTCTTCAGCACGTCTTGTAAGAGCCGGTTGTCCTCCTCCGGTTCCTGCGCCATGCCGAGTGTGTTCGTCCTGCCTCGCCGCGATGAGAGTGAGTCTGAATCAGAACATCCGCTGTTAGAGCCAAGCAGACACAAAGAGAGACGGACGACCGGTCACCTGTCACATCCAGTGTGAGGTGGAGAGTACAATGGAGATTATGATCGAAGGGGGCCGAGACAACAGGACACCCCACCCTCTCTCCGCCCCTGAATGTCTGAATCACTGAGTGTCCCTGACCACACAATAATCAAGACTGCATGTAACCACCGTCTCTCTCCTTGCCCCCGCCTGTCTTTCTTTCCTCCACTGTTATCCATCTCCACTGTGTTAGTGAGACATCTAGTGGTGAGCTGTCAACACAACATTCAACAGAATGTAAGAATTCAGGTCTCCCTCATCAAGATAGATTAGATTAGATTACATTAGATTACATTATATCGTACTTTATTAATCCCTTTGGAAGAACTTCCTCAGGGAAATTGGGATTCAGCAACAGTTCAGTGTTACAGATTTAAAATGTATACAAAAAGATAGATCTAAACAAGAATATAAATAAATATAAATAAAATAAAAATATATGGCTCCTGGCTGGTGACTGCTCCTTCCCATCCTCCCCTTTCCTGTTACATCCACTCCCCCACCCCCCAGTGAGGAGTTGTGCAGTCTGAGGGTCTGAGGGTCAAAGGAGTTTCTCAGTCTGATGGTCCTGACCTTGAAGGAGCAGTCTGGGGCTGAACAGGCTCCTCTGGTTGCTTTTGATGGTGTGCTGAGGGTGACTGGCATCGTCCAAAATGTCCAGCAGTTTGTCCAGTGTCCTCTTCTCTGCCACCGTCAGCATAGAGTCCAGCTTCATGCCAACCACAGAGCCGGCCCTCCTGACCAGTTTCTCTATCTTGGATGTGTCCTTCTTGGATGTGCTGCCCCCCCAGCATACTACAGAGTAGAAGAGGACACTGGCTACCACAGACTGGTAAAACATCTGCAGGAGTTTCCCGCAGATGTTAAAAGACCACCACCTCTTCAGGAATTCCAGCCTGCTCTGTCCCTTCCTGTACAGATGGTCAGTGTGGATCGTCCAGTCCAGTTTGCTGTCCAGCCACAGGCCAAGGTACTTATAGGAGTCCACAGCCTCCGCCTCCGCTCCCTCCATCAGAACTGGTCGTGGTCTTGGTCTGGACTTCCCAAAGTTGATGACCAGCTCCTTTGTCTTTGAGCCGTAGGTGGTCTGTGTGGCACCAGACAGCAAAGTCCCTCACTAGGCTCTCTGTCATCCCTGATGCATCCAACGATGGCTGTGTCATCCGTGAACTTCTGGATGTGACACAGCTCAGAGTTGAAGCAGAAGTCCATGGTGTACAGGGTGAAGAGAAGAGGGGCCATCACCTCGAAAAAATTTCATATTTCTAAGATATAACATATTTCTGAATTCCTCAAGTTGCCATCTACATTTCAGGGGTTTTGGGACACTGGGTAAATCAGGACAGTTTAAGAAGACACAATAGTCGGCATATTTCTGCCTTGAAAAGCACAGGTCCAAGAAACTGGTGCTGAGACCTTGCTTTTGTTGTATTTAAATTAAACCAACACTATGTAGTTTTTTCCACCCTAATATAATATTTCTAGAGTCATTGTGATGGTACATCACCTTACAACAGGTTGAATGACACCTCTGTCATAGTCTGAGGGGGTCTGTATCACCTTCACTGGCACTAAGTAACTTTCGATGTGGATGGTAGGAACACTTCCACACTAAAAAACTACAAATGTTTACTGCTTTGACTGCTTTACGGCATACGTCACTTCCCCCTCGAGGCGAAAGCTAAACGTTGGGAAAAGGAGAATATAAAGCAGTTTATGAGTTTTTAAAACAGATTTAATGAACAGAATTTAGTTTAAAGTAAATATGCACTTATTTTCCTTATGGCAATGGGGACCTCTGGCTCACACTCCTGCATAGAAGGTGGCGGTAACGCTCCTCTGACGCTGGACGCCACCCGCCATTAAACAAGAAGAAGAAGAAGAAAGCTACATGTAGTGTAGTTATCATGGCGGAAGCCGCAAAAACCTGAAGAAAAGAAAAGTTTTACCGGAGGAGATGAAAAAAAAGAAAGTGGGAAAGTAACAGGCTAAATGCCCGGACAGGGATAAACACTGGCCCGGTGTTCACTCACTGGCGTGAGCTGAAAGAGGAGGAGGGATGTCCGACCGATGCTGATTTGGAGTTGTTCAGACTGTACCTTATCAGTCCACATGGTTCATTTGTCTCTCAGGACGTCCTGTCAGCTCGCTTCTCCTCCCTCTGTATGTCAACAAATGCACGTTGGTGTGAGGTGCTCTATTTTACGACAGTGCAGTTACACTCAACGACCATAGAGGCCCCTAGAGAGCTGAAAGCTGGGATCTTACATAGTGGACCTTTAAGTTAGATAGCCCCGCAGAGTGTTCAGTCCCATGTGAGGACCAGGCATCACTGCCCCACTGTGCTCTCCAAAAGCTTATGTCTTTAATGTTGGAGTGTGACTCTTGTTTAAAAGCAAAATAGATTTTAGCTGTTCAATAAATAAAAAATAAAACTTTACGCTTCAATCCATTTATTTAAACCCTGGCATTCAGTGAAACAAAAACAAAACAAAACAAAAAAAAAAAACGGATAAATTGAAAAGAAAAGGAAAGAAACTGAATATTTAACCTTCTACCTAAATAGTGTCATTAAATTAAACTGATAAGCAGCAGGTTGACGATGCCTGCAGCACCATTGCTTTACACTGTTTTCAGATTATTTCAAAAGGAGATAAATGACTCAGACGAAGACAGGAGTCAACTCAAAACACAAGTCAAAGCGGAGCGCACATATCATAATTGGCCCATTTTTAGTTCTTCGTTGAAAAAAAACAGATCATGTACCGGTAAGTTAATTTCAACAGAAGCAGTCAGAATGGGCCTGAGTTTCTTATCAGCACAGTTATAATCACTCAGGGAGAGTTCGCAATTGTGTTTGTCACAACTCCTGATGGTCTGTTAACATTACTGCAAGGGGGAGGACATCATACAATATTCATCAGGTGGTGAATGGTTCAAAAGCAAAAAATGTACCAATAAACATATTAGGAAACTCTATCACCAAGTCTCAACTTCACAGTCAAAATCCAAATTGAATTCAAAGTTTGATAACATTAATTGGAAGTCTGTGTGGAATTTCAATCAGAAATACTGTGTCACAAATAAAATCAAGGAAGTGGCATTAAAAATAATGCACCTGATTTATACAACCAGTCAAGTTGTTGATTGGTTTGGAGTTGTGGAGAGATGCTGTGGTTTTTGCAACTATGAAATTGAAACTATTTGCCATTTGTATTCTGACCGTCTTCATAGTCATGCATTTTGGTTAGATGTAGAGCAACTCTATAATGCACAGACCAGGTCCAAATTTGGACTTACAGAAAACGATGTTTTATTTTTTTTGACAGTGAAAATAGAAACTGTTAGGAGATTTATTTTCTTTATTTACTTATATCATACGGGAAATCTTATATTTATATAAGAGTAAATGGACACAAAAATTACCAAAAAATTAAACAATCCAAGAAGGAAATAGAATATGATATGAGCTCACTTAAGGAATTGAAGACAAAAGAGCAAAGAGAACTCTGGACATTATGAAATCCTTTAATATGTTTAACCATTTTTGAGATGCCTCTGGTATGTATGTAAATATGTATGTTCTGCAATGGGAACTGAAGCGGGTTGTTTCCACCCGGACTGTAATGTGGTGGGACTGGAAGTTATGAGTGAAACGTGCCTACTGAACACACGCTGATTATCCTGGTCTTATTGATTAACGTTAGAGTGCTAACGTAACATGGTGTCAGAAGTAAACCAAGAAGAGAGAGTGAAGGCGAACTAAACCTGAAGAAAAAAAAGGAAACAAAAATATGGAAGGGGGAGGACGAGTGAATGCGCCACAGTTGGCGCCGTTGTCCCCGCCAGGCAAGTTTGACTTCACCAATGCTAATGAATGGCCGCGCTGGATGAAGCAGTTTGAACGCTACCGAATAGCGACAGGACTGGATAAGCAGTCACAGGAGTTTCAGGTGAATGCCTTTATGTATGCTGCCGGTGATGATGCCGAAGATATATTAAATGTGTTGCCGCTGACGGAAGAACAGAAAAAGTCAGAGGTGACGGAGGCTTTCATGGCGCACTGTGTCAGCAAGAGGAACGTTATCTTCGAGAGGGCACGCTTCAACAGGTGAAATCAAGAGCCGGGTGAGAGTGTAGAGTCCTTTATAACAGCAGTACATACACGGGCTGAACACTGTGAATTCGGAGCCCTGAGAGAGAAGCTAATAAGGGACCGAATTGTTGTCAGCATAAGAGACGCTAGACTGTCAGAAAGTTTACAGTTGGATGCCGACTTGACTCTGGAAAAAGCTATGGCTAAAGTGAGACAGAGTGCAGCAGTTAAGAAGCAGCAGCCAGTGCTACGTGGGGCAGAACAAACAACACGTGGAAGAGATAAAAAGAAAAAGCACGGACAAGACAAAAGCTGTAAAAGGGAAAACAGACGCAAAACTTTATGGATGCAGCAAAAGAAATGGTAATGAAAAGAAACACTTGTGGAAAGACTGTCCAGCACGTGATGCTGAATGTAGGAACTGTCATAAAAAAGGACATTTTGCCAAGAAATGCAGGTCAGCTGGCAGCATCCATGACATCACAGAGACACATACAGAGCGAGAAGAGGACGGGGCCTTTGCTTTTCTGGGAGAAATGTGCTCAGAGGAAGAGGAAGAATGGATCGAAACACTGCATTTAAATGGAGAAAAGACTGTTTTCAGACTGGATACAGGGGCAAGCTCCACAGCAATTCCAAGCAGCAGCTTCTCCAGTCAAAGACATGAGACCCTGCAGCCGCCACACAAGGTGCTGTATGGACCAGGAAACCACAGACTGAAAGTAAAGGGGCGCTTTAAAGGGGAGTTGAACATTGAAAATAAAACAACAGAACAGTACATTTATGTTGTTGAGGAACTTTCCAAGCCACTACTGGGTCTTCCTGCCATTAAAGCACTAAGACTGATTAAGCGGGTTAACTCAGTTCAAGCACGGCAGCAAGACTTTAAAGCGCAGTACCCCACAGTGTTTGCAGGCTTAGGGAACTTGAAAGAGCCATACGACATCAAATTGGATCTAGGTGCAGTCCCATACGCACTGTCATCCCCACGCAGAGTACCCCTACCTCTGCGTGACAAAGTGAAAGCAGAACTGAAGCACATGGAAGACATGGGGGTCATTTCAAAGGTGACTCAACCTACACTCTGGTGTGCTGGCATGGTTGTGGCGCCAAAAGCGCAGCCAGGAAAGATAAGACTTTGCGTGGACCTGACACACCTGAACAAGTGGGTGCAAAGAGAGAGACACATCCTCCCAGCGGTAGACCACACACTAGCCATGATGGGAGGGGCAAAAGTGTTTACAAAGCTAGACGCGACGTCGGGGTTTTGGCAGATCCCCCTGTCCGAGGAAAGCCGGCTTCTCACAACATTCATCACCCCATTTGGGCAGTATGCATTTAATCGCCTGCCATTTGGGATCTCTTCAGCTCCGGAGCATTTCCAGCGTCGCATGTGGCAGATGTTGGAGGGGTGCGAGGGAGTGGTGTGTCATGTAGATGACATTGTTGTGTTTGGAGAGGACATGCAGCAACACGACGAGAGACTACACCAGGTGTTGAGGAGGCTCGAGAAAGAGGTACTGACGCTGAATGAAAAGTGTGAGTTTGCAAAAGATAGCAACATGTTTGTGGGCCATCGGGTCACAGCTAACGGTGTGACACCCGATCCAAACAAAGTCAGGGCCATCATGGAGATGCCTGAACCAACTGGAGTTGAAGGGGTGAGGAGAGTTATGAGAATGGCCAACTACTTAGGCAAGTTTTTACCCCACCTTGCATCATACACTCGCCCCATTAAAGACTTGCTCAGTGGAAAGAATGAATGGTCCTGGGGAGCACCACAGAGAGAGGCGTTTCAGAGACTTAAAGCAGAACTGAGCTCACCACAGGTGCTGGCTTCATACTCACCTGCAGCAGAGACTTGTGTGTCAGCAGATGCCTCATCCTACGGCCTGGGGGCGGTCCTCAGCCAACAACAGATGGATGGTAAATGGAGACCGATTGTGTTTATCTCCAGAGGCCTGTCAGAAGCTGAAAAACATTATGCACAGATCGAAAAAGAGGCTCTTGCAGCTACCTGGGCATGTGAAAGACTGACGCCTTACCTCGTGGGCCTGGAATTCAAGTTAGAAACTGACCATAAGCCTCTAGTGCCATTGTTGAGTACCAAAGCATTAGATGAGCTTCCCCCAAGAGTGCTAAGGTTTCGGCTAAGGCTGATGAAATTTAAGTTTAAAATTGTGCATGTGCCCGGGAAGAATCTAATAACGGCAGACACCCTATCAAGAGCTCAGGTGAATCACACACTCACACAGGAGGAAAAGCAAAATGAGGCAGAAGTAAAAGTGTTCATGGATGCTGTGGTCCAAAGCCTCCCTGCAACAGAAGCAAGACTGAAAGTCATCCAAGAAAAACAGAGAACAGACCCTGTGTGTGCAAAGCTCATCGAGTATTGTAAAACAGAGTGGCCTGAGAAACACGCTCTCCCTCAAGAGCTGGGGCCATACTGGCCCGAGAGAGAAACCCTCACGTCAGTAGGAAAGATACTTCTCAAAAGCCAGAGGATTGTAATCCCTCACTGCCTGAGGCAGGATATCCTCAACAACCTCCACAGCGGGCACCAAGGTATCGTCAAGTGCAGGGCACGAGCTCGCCAGTCTGTCTGGTGGCCAGGTCTTTCAGTACACATCAGTCAGCTGGTGGAGAACTGCGATGCATGCTCACCGCACAGAGCAGAGCACAGAGAGCCCTTGCTTACCACTCCAGTGCAAGAGCGACCCTGGCAGAGAGTGGGTACAGACTTGTTTTTCTGGGAGAAAGAGACTTATCTGCTTGTCGTCGATTATTTCTCACGTTATATCGAAGTAGCCCATCTCTCTGTTGCTTCTGCTACTACTGTTATTGCCGCCCTGAAGGACACATTCAGCCGCCATGGGATACCGGAAACAGGTGTCTCTGATAACTGGCCGCAGTATAGCAGTGAGCTCTTCAAGGAGTTTCCACAGAGTATGGATTCACACACGTGACCAGCAGTCCAAGATATCCACAGGCGAATGGGGAAGCGGAGCGTGCTGTGGCTACAGTGAAAGGACTATGGAAAGGAGGAGAAGATAAACGGAAAGCTTTGATGACGTATCGTGCAACACCTCTGATATGCAGATATTCTCCAGCACAACTCCTCATGGGCAGACAGCTGCGCACCACCATACCACAGCTGCCAGCATCCCTCCGACCTAGGTGGCCGAACATCAGAGGATTCAGGAAGTCAGAGAGGCGGGCAAAAGAGAACCAGCAGCGCATCTACAACCTGCGTCACAGAGCACGCATCCTGCAGCCACTACAACGTGGCCAAAATGTGTGGCTTCCAAAGGAAAAAACACAAGGAGTAGTTATACAACAGGCTACAACACCAAGATCATACATTGTTCACACAGATTTAGGACAGGTTAGAAGAAACCGTACACACATGCGCACATTGAACCATTCACAACACCAGACACCACCCGAAGCAGTTGCTACAACTCCAGAGCCAAACAACATTGATACTCACACTGACATCACTCCTGACAAAAACAGTCACAAGCAGACAGACACAACAAGCACACCATATGTGACAGCCTCAGGAAGAGTGTCACGTCCTCCAGAGCGGTTGGACTTGTAAAATATGTTCAATTAAAATGAGTCAGAAAAAGGACAGTTGTAGAGACTGTGAAAGTTTGAATGATGCAGTCTAATGTTCGATAGAGTCATTTATGTGATGTTCTGTTATAAAAGAATAAGAGTAAAAGCTTTACCTCTGTGAAGGTTTGAAAATGTCACAAGTGAGGGTGCTTACTTGAGAGGGGAGGTGTTCTGTAATGGGAACTGAAGCAGATTGTTTCCACCCGGACTGTAATGTGTTGGGACCAGAAGTTATGAGTAAAACGTGCCTACTGAACATATGCTGATTCTCCTGGTCTTATTGATTAACATTAGAGTGCTAACGTAACAATGTATATACTGTAAAGCCTGTATATACACGGTGTTGTAAATCTGTGCATATGGGTGTATGTGTTCCACATAAATAAAAAATTGTTGTAGGTAAAAGAAAAAAAAACGCGGGTGTTTTTTTTTTTATCTCTAGTATGATGCATTGTCATCAACAACAAAAACAGAGGGCTGTCCCATTCCTGTTTATAGCACTTCAAGCCCTTGCAGCCTCATGCACTCAATCTCTTTCCAGGTGCAGTCACCTGAGTCAATGAGGGCTCAGGGCTCAGGGTTTAGGGAGGAGATTGAGGCTCTTTTTCAGACCGGCCCCTACACACTCTTCCTACCCACTACCCTCCGTCCTCGCGGAGGGGCCGCCATGTTAAGTCCGTCCCAAACCGATTTCCGGGGAGGGGTAATGGGCTATAAATCCCTCCACAAGCGAGCCTGCACTGATGCCGACTCACTGAACATGTGCAGCATTAAATTGAGTCCGGTTTCAGTCATGGAGGAACCAACATACAAATGTAAGTTCAACCCAAGTGCCTGCACAAACACTGTTAAACTAAGACAAACATTTAAGGATTGTCATACAGATGTTTACAACTTAACATGTACTTGGTATTGATTATCAAATTAAGGCCTGCCCTGCATTAGTCCAGAAAACAGTTTCAGTTTAATTATTAAGTATTTTATATTTACAGGGACTGTTGCAAAAACCAAAGAGTTCATTAGAGCAAGAATTTAAAACGAAAAGCTCTTCAGTAAAAATAATAATAATAATAATAAAGAATAAGTAAAAAGTTTGTTTTATCCTAGCATAAAACAAAAAAAGTTATTTAATTAACTTAGACACGTTATCTAGGCTAATTTCAGCACTGAGATAGATATAGGCTGATTAAAATCGTGTTGCAGAAAAGTTCTCTAATACCTAGGCTATTTCTTATTTTTATTGTTTTTGATGTCCTTGTGGAATTTTGACACAAACTTAAACTACAACAAAAATTATTGCTTTTTGCTGCTCTGACATTAAAACATATTTCTTGGTCGCTGCATTTATTTAGATCAACCTGTTATATGACATGATGACTTAATTACAATAAAATGACCTTACATTAAATTAAACATTAAAAGACGATTTACTGGCTCAATCTCATATAATTTAATAAAGATGAATAAAATCAATATCCAGAACGATTTTTACAGAATGTGTTAGAAACAAAAAGCAGAGGCTCACATTTCACTGCTGCATAATCAAAAGTAAAAGACGCCTTGATCGTCTACGCCTCCTGGAGGATCTAATCTAACTGCCGCTCCCTCAAGATGCCGCTGCGAAACCATGGCAACATACACTTCCACTTCCTGTTTCCGCCTGAGAGAGGGAAGTTTATCCTAAAGCCTGCCGCTGTATTTATACCCTACACCCTGACGAAGTGAACTTCATTCCGCTGCGAGTGTGATTCTGATGCAGTGCACTCCGTCATGGAGGGGCTGGTTTGAGAAAGGGCCTGTGTCCCTCCAAGCTATCGATGTCATACAATCGACTACTAATGTCTGTCTGATGGAAACAAGACGTCATATTTATGCGACCACTGCTCACCGATTGCAGCTCCCTCCTGGACGGTGGCCGGTCTCCCAGGATCATGTCGACTGCCATGAATTTCGGGTCAAAGAGTTTTAAGCCTCGCGCTCCTGATAAAGGCGCGTTCCCGCTCGATCATTTCGGTAAGACAGAGCACCAGGTCTTAGTTTGACCTCCATCATGAAACAGGCACAAACATTAAATACATGTTTCTAAACATGGAACAAGCGCTCATATTGACGAACAGCCTGCAGTCAGACAGGCCTTTGCATGTTCATGTGTGCTGTGGGTAACATAAACCGAGATGCTAACCTTGAATAAATGTGTGTGCAGCAGAGACAAGTATGATGAGGACAGATTTAGGGTCTATGGGTTTGTCGCTATCATAAATTCTTATTTGTAGTCCCTTTGTCTCTGCCTGTATGGACACACTTCTGTGTGTGTGTGTGTGTGTGTGTGTGTACAGGGGCGTCACTAGGTCTTAAGGACAGGGGGGCTTTGCCCCCAGGAGATGCAGAAGATGAGAGCAAACATAGTGCATGACCACAAAATTTCCCAAACAGCTAACAAGGACTCAGAAAGGATTTATTCTTACTATTTCAGTCTGTTTGTTTTTTTTATACTGTTTACAGGTTACCAGTAAGTGTATGTTTACAACATTAACAACAAAAATACTTACACTTCTTCGGACTAAATTGGAACATTTTTAAGTTTATAAAAGTATACTTTAAATTTACTTTATAAGGTCATTTTAAGTTTACAAAAGTATATACATTTATCTATATTCTACGAGTGTACTAGTCCACATTTCAGTGTAGTCCACCTTTTTAGTTTATTGATGTATACTTAAAGTATACTGCAAGTACACTCTTCTATACTACCATTGTACTAGTTATATACTTCTAGTCCACATTTTAGTTTACTGAAGTATGCTTTGGGTATACTTTTTATGAACTAAAAAATACTATTTTATTCAAGTTTACTTGTTATACTTTCAGTAAACTTCTAAGTTTGCGAAGCATTTTAATTATAGCATACTATTTATATACTTGAAATATATTTAAAGTATTCTTAAAGTTAACTCTTGCGGTATTTACACTAGACTGGACTGTATTTACAGAATCACAAAACAGAATGTTGAGAACAAGGTTGATATATTTAACATTTTAAAGCATACCATACAGTGTATTTACAACTACCTGCTTCAATCATTAAAGATGTGCTTTTCAAAAACAAAGAGCCTCTATGGAATCAAGCCCTTCTTTTCAAAAATGGTAAAGGAAAAAGTGCAAATCTCTCCAAGACCAAGCCCTTCTTTGCCAAAAATTGATTCACAGATCAGTGTACAAAGTACTTTAATATAAGAGGTAAAAACAAACTGTTAATGCTGTCTGGTCTGATATAATTAAAACAAAATTTGTTCTTGTTGAATCAGATGTAGCTGTGTACATAACACCAGTGCCAAACCCTTATGAAAGGGACTAGAACTTGATCAATAAAGTCAAATGTTTCTCTGTTTACGTGTATGTTTTTAAGATCTATAAAGATATTGCAATTGAGCTCACATATTCTATTTACTGTAGACTTTTAAACTCCAGAACTATATGATCTTGAACATATAAAGTTTAAAACGGGGGTAATACCTCAAAGCAAATGTGTGGAGCAAAAAACATTTTTATTCTGCTAAATTAAATGTAAGCACAATGACTTGACCTTATTGTGTACCTGGATCAATGTACACTAAGTATTAGTACTTTGTGGCAGAAAGAAGTAAAAGGCATACAAAAGTACAAGTGTAAGTTTAGTGTTTAAGTGTAAGTCTTAGTATTAATGTACTTAGTCTAAGACTTTTCTTTATACTTTTCAGTATAAGCCAGGTATACTTCACTATACTACTCTCAAGTATATAAAATATAGTATAGAAAAAGTAAACTTCAATTATACTGCCTCATTTTTAGTATAAAACTAGAAAAATTGCATTTCCTTGCAGCAGATTCATTGAAAGTCTGAATGCAGAAAATGTGAAATGAAATAGCTAAAAGCAGTAATGTTCACCTACATTACCACTAAGCCACGCAGCGCTCACATTTCAGCTCAAGAGGAGCAGAGTTGTTACTGGTACGTGTATCGAGACCGCTGGAGTGAATGGAATCTTTAGGTTAAATAAGCTGTCGCTGTGCCAAAACCATGATAGCTCTTTAAAAAAGGACTGCACCGGGAGCATCCCAAGAATCTGCTGAAAAGACTGATGTACATTTTATGTCGGTACTGTTGAAAATGGTGACACGAGTGGAGTTTAAAAACGTGCTTCAAAGATGGCTGAGCACTGCTCTGGAGCTGAAGTGTTTTAATAGCGCAGATAGAGGAGTTTGTGACACACCCGTCGCTCTGAAGCTCACTGAGACAAAGCTATGTCATTGTTGAGTTTGAAACTAATTTCAGGTGAAAGACAAGAAGTGTCCCAATGTGTTGATGTATAAATCATGTCTTTGGAGCAAAGTGTGAGGTTTTTATAGCAGGAAGAGTCGGCAGATTTCTTGACTGGTCATGTGACACAATCTGAGAACAGAGACGTCCTCAAAACTTAGTGTTGCTTAAACAGTGATATCTCAAATACTGTAGAAGATAGCAAAAAGCTGAACACATGTAAAAATAGTTGAATGATTAGTGAAGCTGTTAAAGCAAGAATAAAGTCTGTAGGTGGAAGTATGCAGAATCTGTAGAACGTGAAAGTTAAGGCAGTTTTCAGCAGAACTGCAGTAATCTTCCACTAATTTCAATGTAAAAAAATCTGCAGAAAATATTTTTTACTGTAAAAGCTGTAACAGTTAAACATGTGTAAAACACAAGCACACTTCTTCTCAGCATGCTGCATTGCTCAAATTTTTTACAGTTAAAACAGGGAAAATTTGAAGGCTGTGAAAGGTGCCAAAGTACGTACGGAAGAATAAGCAGAAGCATAATAAAGTAGGAGAACAATAAGTTTAAATGCTGACTCAGCATTTCAACTTAATAAGTATACTCATGGTACACTTGAATAAACTACTTTTGCTGCCTGACCCTTCAAGATAAAATGAAACACAATGAATTGAATTAATAACTGATCAACATAGAGGCTACAACCATGACTTTCACATACAACACAATAATTGTTTAATATTTTGAAGTCACATAGATAACATTTTGGGCACATATGTGACTAAAATAGTTGTAATTTCAAGCCCTGAAAAATATTATTAAATAACTTGAATTAAAATAATGTCGAGGTACTCTTGGAAATATTTGAGTGAGGCTAATTTGGCTATATATATCTTGGCTTTCTCCACTTTCAATCATTGCACTCCTAAATAAAAACTCAAGTTAAATAAGTCTTATAAGGTGCATCTTGACTGAACTGTTTCATAAGAATGAAAAATGAAAATGTGAAATCATTAGACTTACCTTTCCAGTGGAGGTCTCTCCCCTCTCACTCCCTGTGCTCCTCTGCCCTGACTCCTACAGATCAATAGGGATGGTGGAGTGATATTGTTAGTGTATTATTAATAATATGATAATAATCACATGTGAATGAGCTCAGCTCCTGTTTCACAGTGTGCATCCATGTGTAAAGTGAGAAACATAGCTGATGCTCCAGAAGGAAGTCACCCCAAAGATAGAATATGGTAAAAAGACTGCACTCTTAACTCTATAAACAGGCAGGACCTTCACAATGCATTTCAGACTCAGTAGCTAAGTAAGTATCAACGCTAGGATGTAACTCTTGATGGCAAAACAACAAAAGTAAGATGTGCGCAGAGATCTCTTGTGTGCAAGCTAGGTTTTTATTTGTCTAACAGAGAGCATTTGGTTAATTAAAACAGGGACCAACTGCTGTTAGCTGGGGGCTAGAGCTGATTGTTACTACAGCAGTGATGAATACTTACTTTTTTTTGAAAAACTCTCTTATATCCATTCTTGATTGATGGTTTAATGCTGTTGCAGTCGGCTCTGTGTGCTCAGGGCAGATACACACACGCTGCATGTATCGAGAGTGAAGCAGGTCTCTGGGAAACCGTGGACTGGACTTAAGTTATGTGGGCGATATCACTGCACTGAAGGGAAACTGACAGGTTTATGATAGTTTTTAAGTGAATAATGTAAAGTTACATGATTTTTTTTAAAAATTAAACTCCTATTATGAGTTTGAATTTAAATATATTTACTTCTATAGAATTTGTAGGCACTTTTTCGTAAAAAAAAATAAAATAAAAATAAATAATGATAAAACAACCCCAAATTATTTAGGGGGGCTTAAGAATGTTTTACAGGGCTTCAGCCCCCCTAAAATAGGCCTAATGATGCCACTGTATGTGTACATGGCATGCATATTTATACTTGTATGTATATATGTGTATATACACTATATTGCCAAAAGTATTCGCTCACCTGCCTTGACTCGCATATGAACATAAGTGACATCCCATTCCTAATCCATAGGGTTCAATATGACGTCGGTCCACCCTTTGCAGCTATAACAGCTTCAACTCTTCTGGGAAGGCTGTCCACAAGGTTTAGGAGTGTGTTTATGGGAATTTTTGACCAGTCTTCCAGAAGCACATTTGTGAGGTCACACACTGATGTTGGATGAGAAGGCCTGGCTCTCAGTCTCTGCTCTAATTCATCCCAAAGGTGTTCTATCGGGTTGAGATCAGGACTCTGTGCAGGCCAGTCAAGTTCATCCACACCAGACTCTGTCATCCATGTCTTTATGGACCTTGTTTTGTACACTGGTGCACAGTCATGTTGGAAGAGGAAGGGGCCAGCTCCAAACTGTTCCCACAAAGTTGGGAGCATGGAATTGTCCAAAATGTCTTGGTATGCTGAAGCATTCAGAGTTCCTTTGACTGGAACTAAGGAGCCAAGCCCAGTTCCTGAAAAACACCCCCACACCATAATCCCCCCTCCACCAAACTTTACTTTGCTTTACAACACTGCATCTGATGCTTTGCATTGCACTTGGTGATGTATGGCTTGGATGCAGCTGCTCAGCCATGGAAACCCATTCCATGAAGCTCTCTGTGCACTGTTCTAGAGCTAATCTGAAGGCCACATGAAGTTTGGAGGTCTGCAGCGATTGACTCTGCAGAAAGTTGGCGACCTCTTTGCACTTTGCGCCTCAGCATCCGCTGACCCCGCTCCATCAGTTTACGTGGCCTACCACTTGGTGGCTGAGTTGCTGTCGTTCCCAAACACTTCCACGATCTTATAATACAGCTGATAGTTGACTGTGGAATATTTAGGAGAGAGGAAATTTCACGACTGGATTTGTTGCACAGGTGGCATCCTATCACAGCTCCACGCTGGAATTCACTGAGCTCCTGAGAGCGACCCATTCTTTCACAAATGTTTGTAAAAGCAGTCTGCATGCCTAGGTGATTGATTTTATACACCTGTGGCCATGGAAGTGATTTGAACACCTGATTCTGATTATTTGGATGGGTGAGCGAATACTTTTGGCAATATAGTGTATATGTATTTATAAAATGAAGAGCTGGTCTTCAGCCTGCTCTGTTGTAAAGTGTCTTGAGATAACAGTTGTTATGAACTGGCAATAAAGATTGATTGATTGATAGTATGATTTCAGTTTGGGTAGCTGTAAATGCATACGGTGGACCGAGTGTGGGTGATTTTTGGACATTGAATCCAGTTGTATGGTGATTTTAGCCTCTTCTTTTGCAGTCACCATCATAACTGCAACCAAACTGTGAAGCATGATGAAATCTTTTAAAGGGTCATTGTTCAGTAAATTTGAAAACATATACATCTTTAAGCACCGAGACATTGTTCTGACAAGAAATCCTGTCAAAACACTTGAGAACTGATGTTTTAAATGAGCGTGGTCATGTCTCTAGTAAAAGCAACAAAGGCTTTAAGACCTCGTTGGACTGATTCTTGTTGCTTTTCATAGCCAAACAATCGGTGTGAAACCTCAAACTAACTAGGAAAGCATAACTGTAAATTATGTCTTCCAAATAGCCTACGTTATGCTTCTTACTGCACTGTACTGCTCTTTAGAAAAGTGCCCATCTGTGGCAAGTTGACCTTACATCTACAATGGCATTAGGGCCCAACCGATATGGATTTTTTGAAGCCGATGCCGATGCCGATATTTGGCAGAAAAAAATACCGATTACCGATTAATTGGCCGATTAATTAAAAAAAAAATATATATATATAATTTTTTTTTTTTTTTTAAATGGTCCAAAAACACTTACAACAATGAATATATGAATTACAGGCAGAACATTTTACCATTTTACAATACTTTGTCACTAAGTATTTGTTTAACTTTACAACAGAGTAATTTTCAAGTACAAAAACATGCAAAGCATTAAACCTCTGGGAAATTAATTATAAAACCTTAAAAAGAGTCACTCTTTATCTTGTACTTCTTGTTGATGAAAATAACAAAAAGGTAGGTTATTGTTCAGGTAGAACAACTTTTAAAAAGTTGTAAACAGGTCATTGTGAGAGAAAAGCAACAACATTCTTTTCATAAGCCTCTTTTATTTTTCCCCTCTGCAACTTTCAAGAGCAAAGAACTTTCAAATACAAAATAAAATAGTGGGCAAAACTGCAGTCAATTCCTGCAAAATGAAATAAAAACCTTATTTAAAATGTAAATATATAGATGAATTATGAACTCTTGTCCTGTCACATCTGCCTTTCAGTCCCAGAGTCCTCATTAGTGCATCAGAAGTAGGTTTTAGTTCAGGTAGAACCACTTTTTTATTGTACACATGGGTAATATGTGTGAGGAAATCAGAATATCTTGTGGGACACTGCACATATTGCACAAACTTCTTTAAACAGGCCTGATTAAAGTTGCCAGCTATGACGAAGGCTCCCTGCGATGACGTCAAACAGCTCCGAGGGAGCAATGCTAATGCTAGCGTAGTTAGCTACCTAGCTAGTTAGCTCAACTGCAGCGTCAGGGACAAGCAGGTGAAACCAGGTTTCCGTAATAATCATCACAGAACAGTCACAAATAAACCTATCCCCTGCCATCAGAAGGTCCAGTTCGTCAGTTTTGTAAATGACGGATCTGATATTGGTCAGCTCATCAGTGTCGGTCTGTAAGGCTGCTTCTGTAGCCGAGCAGAGAGTCCGGTGTTCTCGCTATGTCCAGCAGTATACTGTGTGAGCACTGAAAGTCGGTCGTTATGTCGGACTGTGCAAGCGCCGAAAGTCGGTCGTTATGTTGGACTGTGCAAGCACTGAAAGTTGGTCGTTATGTCGGACTTGCAGGCAAAAACAACATTCAGCAACTCTGTGTGACTGTGAGTTTTGCCCCATACACTCCATCATCCATACACACAGCAGAGCTCAGAGCCGCTTTAACAACGCGCCACCATCTTTCGCAACGTCATCATTCTGTGCAGCTTGGACGCCGAACAGCGTTTACTGTTTTATGAGAAATTAAGAATATATCAGCGTTACATCGGATAAACTCTGGCCGATGTTGAATCCTTTAAAAAAGGCTAAAATCGGCAGATTTAATCGGCCGGCCGATAAATCGGTCAGGCCCTAAATGGCATGAAAGTGAATTTAATGTTCAGCTTTGGAAACATGTCTGTATTGTCTGTGGTTGCATAAAGCCCCACAAAAGTCAACTTTTATTGCAGCAAATACCAAATATGTGATGTTAGCATAAAGCAAGAATTAATTTTCCCAGAGATGCACCAAGTCAGTTGGAGATTTACAAATAAAAGTCTAGGAAACCAGGTTTTCTTGACTATATTACAAACTAACATTTTAGAGCTTAAATCATGTCAATTTCCTTTGACTGAGAGTTTCTCTTGTTTCAGGAGAGTGTAAAGCCTTCAAGGAGAAATTTATGAAATGCCTGAGAGACAGCAATTTTGACAATTCAAGGTGCAGACTGCAGTCCAAAGAGTACCTAGAATGCCGCATGGAAAAGTAAGAAACTTCAAAAAAAGTAGCACTTACTCCTCCATCAACCTCACATTTGTTCATTCAAGCTAAAATATTAAGCTTTCTCTTCACAGCTTGATAAATTACTCACTTTTGCATTTTGTATCCAGTCAGCTGATGGCCAAAGAGCCTCTGGAGAAACTAGGATTCAAGGACCTAACGGACCCATCAGCCAGCCAGCCAGCCAGAGAAGCAAACCCTGAAAACACAGCCAAAGGCCAGTGAGAGGCAAAGGCTATTTTGATACTGAGGCTGAAAAGTCTGGCTACCATGATTTCGAGGATGGAGGTCTTCAAGACAAAAGGGGCTTGACTTTGATGCTGTGGCCTTGTTTTGAGAGTACTCGCCAATTTTATTTTTTTCTGTACATAAGAAAAAAATGTATTGTTTATGTTGCTTATGAAATGGCATTAAATGTTTTCTATTTAAACTGAACTTGTGCCCATCAGAATGTTTTTGTTAGCCACAAGGACAAAGGGATTCACATTGCAAAAGATAGTCTGAATAAAAAATGAAAACAGATTCGGTTAGAATCCAGGTACGAGTATCTGATTTGTAATGCTTCTTGTGCTGGTCATCATCTTGGAAGTCAAAAAATCTGATTCAGGTCACTTTTGTCTACAGTGTGTTAGTAGTGTATTGTTAATGTCATTACAAAATAGTAACAGATATTTCTCTTGGCAAATGATAGATCTACACACTGCACAAGACAGGTAATGAAAAGTGTTATTTCCACTTTCAGTCAGTTATACAGTGGAACTTCAATTACTGTTAAAAGAAAAAAAGACAGTGTCTTAATTTACCAAGGAACTCAATTCCCCTCTCCCTTGCGATGAATGAAGCCCCAATCTATCACCTACCCACCAACCTTGGTCAAGGTAGAGGTAAACTGTATTGTCTACAGAGGGCCATTTGTTTTTACTGCTAGCAAAGACTAAAACAACTCAACACTGAGACTACTTCACATACAGCAAACTACCTCTTAATGTCAATGTCACTCTCAGTTACAGCTGAATTTATCATGATTTGGAAGATAAGTGTTAATAAATGGTCCACTGATCAAAGATGTAAAGCCTGCCTCACTTCTAAGAAGTCAGCCGTGTTAAATATGTTACAGGGGCCCCTGTCCATAAGCCCTTCAACTCCCACCCCTGGAAAACACTTGCACATCCTGGAGGAGGCTGGGAGCAGGGAAGAGGAGTGGTCCGTGTTTAGGACCTCCACTGTGGAGGCAGCTGCTGAAAGCTGTGGTCTGAAGGTGCATACTGTGGCCATAACCCAGAACACGAGGGAAGCTGTCCGGCTGAAGAAAGAGGCCTTTCAGGCTAGGTTGGCCCAGGGTTCTCCAGAAGAAACAAAGAGGTGATAAAGGGGCAGAGGCTGCGTTTGAAAAGTCCTCCCTAAGTCCTTTCCTATCCACTTTACCTTAACCCTGATGGAAAACATCACAGGGTCAAGGAAAGGAGGGCAGAGGAGGAAAGGAAAGGGGGGAGTAAGAGGAAAGGAGGGAATAAGTGGAAAGGAAAGAATAAGAGGAAAGGAAAGAAGTGCGGTAAAAGATGAATTCGACTGCATTTTCACTTTGGTGTCATATTTATGCGACGATTTCTTGTGACATAGGTAAGCCATGACCAACTACAATGTTCTGAAAATGAACTACAAGACGCATCTTTGTCCTCTGCTTTACCTCACAGCATTGTTTTGTGTTGGCTTCACCTGTTAACATCAACAATCCATAATCAGAGGATTTACCTGTGACAGGTGATTTGTCCTTTGGTCATGCAGTGTGTGTTTTCTGCTCACAGCGGTGAGGGTAGGTGAGAGCATCTGTAAATGTTGACATCTTTGACAGGCACTGAAAACCTGAAGTCTGATAATACATGTTTCAGAAGCACTGTTCTCCTGTTTCATTCACATATATCATTGTGAACGTTGTTTGAATTTGTCATTTTAAGTATTGTACAATGCCTCATTTGTCTTTTGTTTTTTTAATAAACTTTATTAGAGACCCATTGTTCTGTCTTGTTATTGGCATGATTTACTTCATAAATTAAGATAGATGGAAATGTGGTAATTAATATATAATAATATAGTGTAAATATTTCAAAAGCTAAAGGTTAAAACATCTGCTTTCAATTTTTATGTGTGTTATCAGTAGTTTCGAGGGAGTCAGGGTAAGTGATCTAGTTATTAAAACAAGCTTACATTCACAAGTGATAGACTAACACATGCTGATCTTTAGAGATGTGTTTTACTACCTTTTGGCTTTTATCTGGGTCGGTTCGATCTGAACTGAATGTCAGCCTTTATTGTTAACTGCTGATATGAGTATGCTGTCACTGGGGAGTCAGAACTCGGCGAGGTCAAGGGTCAGAAGACCAGCTTGCGATATTAATTATTGTTTAACGTGATGTCTCTTCCTGGGTTCCATAAAGGAACTCTTTCTGAAGCTACCCTTCCTAGGTTAGGTGGATGGCCTGACCTCAGCTGAGTGTCTTTATTTGTGATCTGATTACCTCTGCCAAGGACATTATGTTTTTGCCAGCGTTGCTTTGTTTGTCTGTTTGTTTGTTTGTGATCAAGATAACTTGAAAAGTTATGGATGGATTTGGATGAAATTTTCAGGAAATGTGTGGAATGGGATGAGGAACAAATCATTAGATTTTAGGACTGCGCCAGATCACCATCCGGATCCCGGAATTTTTTAAAGGATTCTTTAACATTGCGAGATAGGACCATTTTCACCATTTGTGCATACAACTCCATGGATACTTTGTCATTGGGAGATTGTGTTTGGGGTGGACTGAAGCTGGTTGGCGGAGGTCTGCGCTCTCTGAGTGCTTTTCCAGTTTATTCATCAAATGGACGGATCTGTGGTCTTGTTCAGCTTTATCTAACTTGTCTTTGTCCTTCCTGTTCCATTATGTTTTGAATACAGCTTGCCTTCTAACAATAGAAAACAAGTACCACAGTTGTATGTTTAATATTCATCAACATTGTAGCCGTTTATAGAGAAAAAGAAATTCTTTAAAGTAAGTGCTTCATCAATTTTAACATGTTGTATCATAGGCGTCGGGGGCTGTGTCCCCCCCACTTTTTGTCAGGGGTCATTTTGTCTCCACCACACACAAATCCTTCACGTGTAAGCCGTTGTAACCCCAGTTATTCTCAGAAGTATAGAGCATTCCGACGCTCCTGAACGCACCATCCGCATTTGTCCAAGAGTTGCACAGAGACGCAGCAGACCTTCGAGAGGATGAAAAAAAAACGTGCACCTGCTGTAAATGTGCGTCTGTGCCAAGTTGGAGCTCCCACCCAGAGCGTGCTGTTTCTTCTGTTAATACCTGCAGTGAGTTAGAAAACTTTTGCTTGTTTAAAGGCGCGTTCACACCGAACACGCCTCGGGCGACCGCAGAGTCTATCGGTGCGTCTCAAAGCTCCAAAGTTTCATCCTCGCTTCCTCCACTTGCGTCGTTCACTTGCGTCTTAGTCCCGCCCACCAGAGATGCATGCCAAAGACACGAGGAAATGAAGAGAGGAGAGAGGAAACAAGGAGATTCATTTTAAGACAAATGAGACGTCCTCTCCTCTGGAGCGTCACATGCAGTGACGTCTGTTAGTGATGACGGCGTCACAGCTGGATATGCCGGTCCCGAGCGCACAGGAGAAACAGAATGAAGGAAAATAATGTAAACTCCAGGGCGCTCGACCGCTGTAAATTCATATTCACTTTTACATCAATTTAACATGAATATGTATGTAGCAGCATAGAAGTAATTTGTTCACTTCTCTGTGCTTCAGTGCGCCACTGTTGCCAATCAGTGGCCACTGTATAAAAGGGGCAGCTCTCCCCTGTTTCTTCCTTTGCGCTCTCCCCTGATGCATCACTTCCGGGTCAGAGGTCGTCTGTCCCCGACAGGTATGGCTGCTCGCTGCTCCTACTTGCCAGCTTATTTAGCTGCTTTGTTAAGGGTCTAAATGTCCATTTCTTTCGTAGCGTGTCCCTGGGTGCTTCTCTGAGCTGTCCGCGTGTGCTCCGGTAGTTTTGAGGTGGTAAGTGTCCTTCCCTCTCCACGTTGTGGTGTTTGTGTTTTGGCTAATGCTAGTGTGGTTGCAGGTAATCGCTGGCGGCAGTCCTGAGCTCTCTCCCTCTCGTTCATCCTCCGTGTGTGCGTGCATGTTCACCTTTGTAAGGTAAATATTAACTATAGCTTATAGCTGCATTATACCATTTAGTGTAGTAGGATTAATATTATTTTCTTGGGTTAGGTGGGACTGAGATCAGGGCCGCTGTGGTCAGCTGTGGGTGACTCTTTGCAGCTGCCTTGTCTCCGGGGACACGCCGGTGCTGCTTGGTCTCTTCTGCCGCTGCTTTGTCTCCCCTGATGCTCCGCTGCTTTGTCTCCTCTGAAGCTCTGCTGCTTAATCTGTGCTGCTGCTTGATCTGTGCTGCTACTTTGACTCTGCTGCTCTTTGTCCTCACGGACGCTCTGCTGCAGCTCCGTCTCCACGCTGCTGTCAACGCCTGCATGTGGCTAGCAGGCCAATTTTTAATCTTGTTTTAAGGTTTGGGTATGAGTGGGTGTGGGTTACAACCCTGTTAAGTTTGAGTTAACTTAAGTTTATTTCGATAGTTTTGTGGGTTTTGTTTATTTTGATTATCTTGATTATTTCAATTGCTTTATTAGTTTATTCAATGGGAGGGATAGTTTACATGAAATTTTGATATTTGTTTGGGTTGGGTTTAGTTAGCATTGATGTTTTGCTTTAATCGGGCAGTTATTTTGTGTTTCTGTTTATTTTGCTAAGTTTATTAGCCCATAAAATGTTTAATCATTAGGTTCTAATTTGTTTTGTTTTGGTTGTTCTTTTGATTTTGTTGTTGCAGCCCCACTAATTTGTTTTCTCCCCACTTTCAGGACTGGAGGCTGGTGGTGGTGTCCCCTTCCTATTTCATGTGCTGTGCTGTCCTGGGATTTGGGTTATTCACTGAAGGTCACATGTGCGTGTGGGTGATACACTGTATTTATTTTTTTTAGTGGAGCACTCCCCCCTGACGCTAACTCCTGTCCACCAATTAGCCTCAGTTCCTGACTGGGTCCCCAATTCCCCCCCTGTGTGGATGGTATTTTTGATTTACTTTGATTTTAAAATTGTTAATAAAAATTGATTTTTTTTTTAAAAATGTGAACCACGTCTCAGCACGAGTTTGTGAACCTGTGTCCTTATTAACCTGCAACTATTCCATGGGTGAAATTCCCAGGGTGGCGTTGTTGGGCAACAAGCTGCATTGCTACAGTCGTATGGTGTTTATCTAGTGCTATCTTTACCCTTTATCTGCCACATGTACATGAATGAAAAAGAAAACTGTCACATCTTCCCAGGCCCAGAATGATAGTTTTTAATTGTTATATTGCGGCCACTTTGTGTTCATAAAGAATGTGTTTATTCTGCTATAAGCACTTAAACCCCCCTCTCTGCGCATTTATATAGAAAAAAATGTAAAGACCTGAGATAACAATGTGATTCAGTCAGTGGTAGGAGCAGATTGATTCATTCTGTGACTATTTACTCAGTATAATAATATATATAATCTGCCTGACCCCAGGGTCTATTGAGGGCTGATATGTGTCAATGGCAATGTCTGTCACATACTGACTTTTTTTTCATTATTATTAATTTATTATTGTCCATTAATTTATTCTTGTCCATGTTTGCTGTTTGTAAATGTATGTATGGTCTGAGTAGACTGCAAAAACTGAATTGCCCTTTGGGATAAATAAAGCTGTCTAATCTAATCTAAGCTAAAATGTGTTTTCCTTCACAGACCTGTCTACTGTAGCAGCCTTACAGTTACAGACATAAACACAAACAACACAGATAAATCATGACAAACAAAACAGATGTAAAACCTGGATAGAACTGCCCCATGATAGTGTTCAATATTTTCTGTGATGTCAATATGTCCAGCTTAAAATTCTTTTAAATGATGAGTCAAATATGTTGTTGCACAGTGAAGAAAATCAAACAACAGAGATATAAGAGACACTACTGAAATTAGGTAACTGCTCACATTTTGAGAGAACACTAGGCCTACACATCGGCTGCTTTGTGTGAAATGTGGATATACTCATTACAATGATTCCCAAGAAGTTGCTCCTTACACTTGAACAGCTTCTCTGGCACCATGGTGTTTACATTTCACACATGTGGGCAGCTGGCGCTTTATAGCCGGCTGCTGATACGTCACAAGGGGGCGTGTCTGTCAGTGAAAAGACTTCCGCAAAGCCTGCACTTGTGTTTCCTCGATTATCCCTCCTCCGATCAGTCTCCTGGCTCCTCTCTCCTTTCTCCTCTGAGCGCATTTTGCGCTTTGGGACGTCCTTCAATGTGGCTGCTCAAAAAAGTACTTCCGGTGTCGCGGAGGAGAGAGGAGACTGCATTTTACCCCATTGAGACACAGGCAATGCTGCGCAGCAGCCACTAGAGCCCAGCACCAGTGGCATGATGGTAAAGTCACTAAGGTGATGATATGTTCACTATGATGTTGTGATTATTATTAGTGTGACTTGCATATTCACCAGTCTTTACACAATTAAACATCTATTGCCAACTGTTTTCATCAAACATAAACAATTTTGCACATTTGCTATAATCAAGGCTTCAGTTAAAGAATGTGTCATTATCCCTCTAATGTTTACATGCATATTTTTTGTCTCCCCTTACAGTCCAACATGCTTCAATCCCAGCATCTCCACCCCACCTCCTCAAAGGTGGGCCAGTCATCTGCACAATTCCCAGGCTGCTTTTTTTCCCCAGTCCGCCCCTGCATTCATGTTCATATTCATGTTAAATTGATGTAAAAGTGAATATGTATTTACCGTGGTCGAGTGTCCTGGAGTTTACATTATTTTCCTTCATTCTGTTTCTCCTGTGCGCTCGGGACCGGCATATCCAGCTGTGACGCCGTCATCACTAACAGACGTCACTGCATGTGACGCTCCAGAGGAGAGGACGTCTCATTTGTCTTAAAATGAATCTCCTCGTTTCCTCTCTCCTCTCTTCATTTCCTCGTGTCTTTGGCATGCATCTCTGGTGGGCGGGACTAAGACGCAAGTGAACGACGCAAGTGGAGGAAGCGAGGATGAAACTTTGGAGCTTTGAGACGCACCCTATGTCCTCGTGGGGGGAACATTTAGTGAGTACATTAGTTCCGCCTAGACGGACCACAAAACTCACAGAGGATGCTGCTGCAGGGCCATCAGCTGCAGTGTGTTGTGGCTGGTAGGTGAGTGAAAAGGATACAGTTGGAATAATGTCAGCTAATACGTCCTTTTATATGTTATATGATATGATTTTTTTTTTTTTTTTTTTTTAATTTAATCATATTTAACCTTTACAGAGAGTAATTGGGTGAGAGGGTTACAAGCGTGAATAATATAATCCCAGTTAATGATTACATGAACGTATAAAGTGCAGGAGAAAGAATAAAACATATAACATATTTCCAGTAGGCCAGCACAAAAGCATTTCAGAAACATGAAAACAGAGAGAATAATTCTACAGTCTTTAAGGCTTTCTTGTTTTCAGATGGAGTAATTACATTAATGTATTGTTTGATTTCCCTTTCGAAACGACAGGTACATTACATTACAACGGTATTTGGTTTGTGAGTTTCCGGTTATGGATATGAGTTTTAGCTAAAAATAATATTAGATTAATTATGTAATATTGGTCTATTTGAGAAGATGGGACTGAAAGGAAACCAAACAATACATTTTGATAGTCCAAAAGAAGATTTTTGTCAATATGTTGATGAATGAAAGTGGTGACATTTTTCCAAAACAACTGCAGGTGAGGACATGACCAGAAGAGGTGGTGGAGATCTTCTGGAGCCTGTTTACAGAAGGAGCAGAGTTCGCTGATGTCTTTTTTGTATCTTTGCATCAATAAATTGGAGGGATAAATTCTGTGGATGAGTTTGAAGGATACTTCTTTGGTTTTATTTGTGATGTAATATTTGTGAGGAAGGGACCATATGTTTTTCCAAATCAGATTTGTGAATATATATTATTCCAATATGACATGGCATTGGGGGTACTGATGATTTCCTTTTGGTATAGTGCTCGTACATTACAATTATTGTTTTTTTTCGCTGAGAAGCAGATTTGACCGACTTCTGTCTGAACAGGCTCCAGAGGTAATGGCTCAGTTTCAGGTAATATGACATTTTTAAACAACATAATTACCCCGGAGGGTATTGCATCAAATACAATAGCGTATTCTTTCGGAGGGATAGGAAACATAGCCTATATGTACTTAAAAATTCTGAGTATGACCGCAGAGCTGACTAACTAATGTGATACCATGAGTAAACCAGTTATCTAAGAAAAGAGATCTGTGTTTGTATAGTATATCCTTGTTGTTCCAGATATAATATCTATGGGGGGTGAAGTTATGTTTGTAAATCAAAGACCAGGCAAGAAGTATCTGTTTATGAAAGTTGGCAAGTTTTGTGGAGAGTTTTTCAATATTGTAGGAGCAGAGTAACAAAAAATCAAGGCCACCGACTTTGGAGAATATTTAATTTAGAATGAAGTTCCAGGTTGACTTTGGATTTCTGATGAATTGTTTGATTCAGTTAATTTTGAATGTGTTATTCAAAGTGGAAAAATCAAGAAGGTTAAGTCCTCCATTTTCAAGAGAATTCATTAAAATTGATTTTTTGATATAATGGATTTTGTTTTTCCATACAAAGTTATAAAGAATTTTGTCAATGGCTGCGATGGTCTGTTTATTTACGTCCAAAGATAATGCTGTATAAGTAAGCCGAGATAAGCCCTCTGCTTTACATAAAAGAATTCTGCCCTGGAGGGACAGATCTCTCTGAAGCCAGGAGTTGAGTTTTTTTTGTGTTTTTTCTATGATGTGGTTAAAGTTCATAGGGCACCTGTTGTTTGAGTTTTTGTTGGTGGTGATTTCCAAATATGTGACGGACTCTTTTACAGAAATGTTGGAGATGGAAGTACTATTACAATGTTTGAGTGGAAGCAGTTCACACTTACCGAGATTCAGATGAAGTCCGGATACTCTGGAGAAAACTGAAATTATGTTAATACCAACTGAGATTTGTGAGGCTTTTTTTAGAACTAAGCAGGTGTCATCTGCCAGTTGGCTAATGATAATTTCCCTGTCTGCTATAGTCTCCCCTTTGATGGGGCTCTGTTTAATAAGATCAGAGAGCAGCTGGGTACAAATCAGAAATAAATATGGACAACCCTGCCTAATTCCACGATCTAAATCAAAACATGGAGAAGTGCCTGTGTGTATTTTAATAGAGCAATTAGCTTTTTTATATATGGTTTCAATTGCTGAACAAAAGTACTCACCAAAGCCAAACTTCTGTAGTGCCTGAAACATGAATTTGTGTTCAATGGTGTCAAATGCTTTGCAGAAGTCCAGAAATAAAATGAAGCTGTCATCGGGGCAGTGTTCAGCATAATCAGTAAGGTCCAAGACGAGTCTTATGTTGTTAGATATATGTCCGCCCTTCATGAATCCTGTTTGTGTTTCATCAATAATGTCATCCAGTACTTCTTTAAATCTTTTGGCAAAAATTCCTGCTAAGATTTCATAGTCGTTAATGAGGAGACAAATTGGTCTCCAATTCTCAATGTGGAGTGAGTCCTTATTAGGTTTAGGTATGAGTGATTACAGCCCTTGATATAAGGTTGGAGGAAGGGTCTGGTTATAAACACTTTCAGTGAATACACCATGAAGGAAGGGGGCAAGTTTATCACAAAATGTTCTGTAAAACTCTGATGTCAGACCATCAGTTCCAGTGGATTTATTTAATTTAAGTTGCTGAATGGCCAATCTGACTTCTTCTAGTGTTATTTGTTTGTCACAGAGGTCCCTTTGGTCAAAATTAATAGATTTTAGCTGAGAGAGATGTCCAAAAAAATATTTTGCTGCATTTTCATCATATTGTGATTTGTACAAATTCCTATTAAACATTAAGCAGTGGTTGGATATGCTTTATGGATCATCTGTGACAGCGCCATCTATATTAAGTTTTTGAATGGAGTTTGCTCTGCTGCGTGACTTTTCCAACCTAAAAAATATGCTGTGTTTTGCTCACCTTCTTCTAACCATTGTTTTCTGGATCTCACATAAGCTCCTTCTGCCTTAACTCTGTATATTTCATCCAGCTTAAGCTGCTGCTCAATTAGTTCTCGTTTGTCATCTTCTGTTAAATCTTCGGGCATACATTGAGTAAGAGTGGCAATTTTGGTAATTACTTTTGTTTCTTCCTCTTTTCTTAGTTTGGCCTGAGCGGACCCGTATTGTCTTAGGTATATTGCTATGTCGAACTTCAGTAGTTCCCAATTTTTTTGGAAGCATTTATCATTCAAAGCCCTCTGCCAGTAACATTTTATTAAAGGGGACATATCATGCTGTTTTCCTTGTCATTATGCCAATCTGGGATGCATTTGGAGTACTTCTGTATGATTTGCAGGTCATAAAGCTCCTTCTTGGCCTCACAATTGGGTTTACAAAAGCCTCTCTCTAGCCGCTTTTCAGGCTCTCCCTCAAAACGCTCTGATTCAGACGGAGTGCACGTGAGAACCGAGACCACATGTGCTCCGTCCTCTGATTGGCCAGTTCTGTGAGGGCTGAGCCGGAGATGGAGCGGAGGGGGTGACATACGGAAGTGCATTGTTTACTAGCCCCGGCTGTCCGCGGATCATTGTATTGACTTTGCAGTTAACATTAAACTGTTGTTTGGCCTTTATTACATGCTTAAAATGGCTACTTATGAGATTCGCCGCTCGATCATGCACATCTCCATGAATACAGATGAGTTTTTAAGTAGAAAAAAGCCCACATTAGTTATGTGATTACACACAACAGTGAGTCAAACTGCTAACAATAGCTTCCCATTACTTTCAGCAGCTGAGGGGGGTGTGCAGACCTTTTCAAAGACATGTTCATCATAATAATTAAAAGATAGATACTTAAGAAACAAAGGATGAAGCGCCGTTTGTGAGTTCTGCTTTTCGAGCAACTGTGTGGTCGCACCGAGAGGTGCAGGTGTTGAGCGATGTCAGGAGAGACCAGGCCGAGGATGTCAATGATCGTCTTTTTGATGTCTTCTTCGGCCCGTTCGGGGATCCCGGCCACTCGGAGGTTCCATCTTCTTTGGTAAACTTCTAGATTAATCAGTTTGTCGCGGAGCACCGCGTTTTCTTTCTTGAGCGTTTCAACTTCGCTTTGGATTTCTTTCCCGGTCGTCGGTCTTTAATGTTTCCATCAGATGTAGTAGATGGGATGTCAGGAATGAGTAATTCATCCAGAACCTCGAGTTGATTTTCTAAAGCTTTGCGTGCATAGGAGTGCATCGTGACAGCAGGGTCTTTGTTCATTGTTGGTCAGCAGCGGGAAATATAAGACTGAAAAGTCTGTCTGGTTTTGCAGGCAGCCAGCCGCTCGTCAAAGGTAAAAAACTTCAAAAAAGCCAAAAAAAAGTCTCCTTATCATGTCTACTCAGATCAGGTAACTTTTCATTCTCAGATGGTTGCTCTTCTTAGCGTGATTTGTTTCTGTTCATGTCATGAAGCCTGTAGCAGTAATCCTACTGAGACGCCATCATCCCACAGCGAGATCCGATAACCCACGTTACATGGTATGACTGCGGGTTGAAACTCGAGCGGGCGTGACGTCACTGAGCAACGGCGACAGTGACAAAATGAGCTATGAACAGGCAACAGGACTTGGGTTTGCGACACGATCTTGGTCGCCAAAGTCGCGTTCAGTGTGAATGCACCTTAAGCCTGTGATTATCCCATGTAATAAGCAAGGGGGGCGTTAGTTTGTTTTGAAAAGTGGACATGTCCTCGAATAACTACACTGAACATGCTAACATACCAAATTTACTAATGTTAAAATTTTCCATGGGTAAAACGCTCTGTCAGGAAAACATACATTTTTTTCTGATATAATAATATTAAGCCCTGCAATCGACTGGCGACCGGTTCAGGGTGTACCCCGCCTCTCGCCCAATGACAGCTGGGAATTATTGGTAATAATTACCGTCCCTGGGGTAGCACCACGTGTTGCTTTTAAAGCTAATGAAGCTACTCTTTGTATTGACATTCTTAAGGTGTATATAAGGCTCTCAAGTTTTGATCTCCGGTCAGAGTGAGATTTTTGCTGACTGGGGGTGGGGGGTTGTCACCACCCATCCTTATGCACTTATCATATTTTAAAATTAAGATTGGGTTAATTAGCACTCAGGTGCTTTTTTATTTGCCCCCAAAATTACCGAATGGGTCATATTGTTACTTTGTGGTGTTGGTATATTATATCAAGTAATGATTCAACATAATAATGCAAATATTATTGTTCTTTTTTTATTATTATTTATCTCTAACATTTTCACAATGGTCTTTCAAACTAAAAACGTGCAGCAGTGCTATTTTCTGATGGGCTGATATACAGCCATATGTATTTTTTTGATTGGTTGAATGGTAGTTGATCTTACTGACTGGGTCGCCTCAAGCTCTTGTTGGGCTCTATGATATTCAGACAGCTTGCTACACTTTCTGAGTATATATAGCGATGTAACTTGGTGGGCGGTAGGTCATTAATTTTTATGAGTGAGAAAAACCAGGTTTGGCGTGTGAGCATGTGAAAAGGTTAAAATGCGTGTGTCACAAGCTAAATGCATGAGACTTGAGAGCCCTGTGTATAAGTGGATTAATTTTGATTAAGAAGAAATGTGAATTTTATTGACAGATGTGAATAGAGATTCATTTTATTTATATTTGAACTGTAATGAGGAAGACTTTTTCAAAGATGGTTTAATTCATGAAGGTAATGCTATTTATTTTAAGTGAGAGGTTTAAATGCTTCTGAACGTTGTGATTAAGTTTGTACACAGTTTTTTGTAGGTTTGTTTGTCATGGTACTTTTCAGGGTTTGTATGTTCAGTAGATCTGTGTATGTAGTTAATGGCCCGTCTTTTGTGTCTAAGGTTTTCAAAGACAAGTTTTCCTCTCACCTGTACATCTGTACTTTCTTCTTGTTCTCGAACACTACCAGCTGCAGGCTGGGATTACACCTGCTGTGAAGGCATGTCAGAATTGGAGAACTGAATGGGTTCTTTGCAAAGTAGTCATTGTAGTCACACAAAAAGAACAATGCTTTTTAGACATTGTTCTTTTTGTGTGAATTTTATTGTTTGTGTTGCAGAGTTACTAGTTACTGTAGTGAAATTACAAAATATATGTATTTGTAATCAGGTTCAGTCACTGAGAAAAATATGTAATAAATTTAGTAAAAAAACAAAAAAAATCAAAATTTTGGGCAATACAAATGAATTTCAACTGATTGTTTTCAGAAAAAATCTCATGTTTCAAATTTGACATTTATTCTATTGCTTTGTCATCTTTTCTCGATGCAGTAAAGCCATCTTCGTCAGATATCTGGACAACTTGGTTCATCCAAGCCGAGTTGACAAACGAGATCAATATGCAATAACATCAAAGATAATGTCTTTTAACCAAAAACTGTGTAATAATTTATGAGAAAATAATTAAATAAGTCACTTTGATGTGATTAAATAAGTACTTATTACACTTCCATTGTAACTAGTAATCTGTAACCGACAAGATAACTTCACTAACTCTGTTTTTCTTCTTTTTTTGTTTTTGCAGACCTCACATCTTCATACTCCGTCACCTATTCTGGCAGCTCTTTGTTTATTTCTGTTCAACTTTGGTCCTGGACGAATAAAATAATGGAAAAACACACCTGAGATTGATGGTTATCTGTGTTTAACGCAGCTCAGATGTTCAATAATGTTCGTACTTGTGTCAATGGTATAATGGTACAGTTACGATTTTACTATTTTACTACATTACAGAGCATTTTAACCATGACATGCCAGTCAAGAAAATGGTCCTGCCAGCTAAACCACAAGGTATACTCTCTGTTATATTCATGCAGCTATTGTACAGTAACAGTAACTGTACAAAAACAGTGCTATTGGTGTGAGATGGCACTTACGTTGCATTTCTGCTTTGTGAAAAAAGCTCTGATGTCGGTTGCTTTTCTTTTTGACTTGTTGATTTGTGATTAGTTATTTGCTCAGATTTTATTAATAAATGAAGGAAAAAGAATGAATGGCTGTACGCAGGTTGTACAGGAGGTGGTAAACGTAACGTAGCAGAATGGAACCCTTCCATGAAACACCACAGAAGAAGAAGAGGTCATGACCCGGATTATCTACCCATGGCGGAATTTTACTTGAAGGATTAAATAAAGATGATAATAATAACAGTAAATGTTTCCAGCCTACAAAGAAGAAAGGTAAGACAAGAAGGCTTTATGTTGTGATTTGTTGTTCTTCTTCAGCCGCTGATTCACTGAGTTTTGTTACAAAGTTTGAGTCATGAGACTGGTCATTGTGGCAGCATTTTTTGTGGGCCGGCTAGCTGTGTTTTTGTAATTTTTTTGTTTACTCCTTGAGTTGCTTTGTGTTAAAACTGTGTTCGATTTGAGAGGAAATGGCTGGTTAGGCTTGAAGTCAAGATTCTCCCGGTCACGGATTTACTATGCGGTTTGTATGGGTTGTCATGGTAACAGCATGTGATCCGATGTAACTCCAACTATGGTCCCCAGTGAGCTGAGGTTTATTCTTTTATATTCGAAATGGCTTAACCTTTATCTTATTTGTGATGAAGAGAGTTGAGTCGTTTGTTTATGTGCTGTCCCTGAGCTGTAAATCCTGTTGAGATGTAGGTGATATAGTCGTCATGCTGATTTCAACATAAAGTTCAAGTTTGGGGTTCATAATTCGTATAAAAAGTGTCGGCCCAGCTCTCCAGAGGTTTTTATTCAATACATGACAATCACTTAAAACATGAAATAAGTCTTCGCATTTTATAGTAGCCATACTATATCTAATCAATTATAGTCACCGTCCCAAGCACTTCTTAAAAGTCACTTTTGCCAGTAGCCACCCCCCCCCCCGACTTTTCAGAACAAACTGATGCCCTTGTGTTCTATAACAACTTATCTGTCCACCAATTTTTAAAGCAACGACTTTGAAGCATATCTCCTTCTCTATACCTGCCAAAAACGTTTACACAGTATTATATTCATATCCTCATAATCCCACAAAGCTGCATCGTAATTTCCCGTAAACGTTCAAGGCATTATGGGGCACTCCTTTCTCCTTTCCTTTCGTAAAGGATGGTCCAGTGTTTCCTAAGCTAAAGGAGGTAATAGAGGAAGCAACAACCTTCCTTTCCATTACTTTTGGAGAATTCAAACAGCTCTTATCATGGCCTACACTGGAATGCTTCTGGGTCATTTCTTCAGTTAGGAAGGTTTTACCAAAAAGGACTTTTCTAACACAGCCAGAGTCTGATGATCAAGACAATGACAGTGTTGAGAATTGTTTGTTTTCAAGACAAATGTGCATGAAAATATATAATTCATAGTTAAAATATAGTTTGTTATAGTATTTGCACTGTTGAAATGGCAGCAGAGCTGTAAGAATGGTAAATTTCTTATTGCCATATACTTGTTTTATATTGAAATGCATTAACACCGAATCTTCTGGATGCTTTTATTTTGAAATGAAAACTGGAAGTGTATGTATCTGTAGTTCCAGTACTTGACTTCGGACTTTTCATCGCATTAAATGTCAGAGACTCCTCATTATTCCATGCTTCCAATTAAAAATCATTTTGGTGCTGTAACCCGGGAATTGGACTGTTGAACTGCAAAGTTGGAAGCTAACTTTTACCGATGGTAGCTAATGCTAACAAAGAAATGGGAGAACAACTCGAACAGATGAAAAAGAAGCGGAGCGCTGTCAGCGCCGCTACAACGAAGCTGTTGTCTCGTATGGAAGAAGAGGTGAGAGCAGAACAGCCAGACTGTGATCGTCTACGAGAAATGCTTTCACTTTTGACAACAAAAGAGGAACAACTAATTTGGATGGAGGCATTGAGAAGAAAACACCTACAGAGGAGTTAGAGACAGAATATGCAGCCATGCAGGATTATCTGGACCATATTGTCACATGCAGAGCCCGCGTCAGGAGGTTCATTGAAAGGTCACAGGAGCCCACGAGTGGATGGGTGAGTGATGCAAGTTTGAGCTCAGTCAGATCTACGAGTCAGTACACAGTCAGACTGCCCAAGC
The DNA here is from genome assembly GCA_037902135.1 of Cetoscarus ocellatus. NCBI lineage: Eukaryota > Metazoa > Chordata > Actinopteri > Labriformes > Labridae > Cetoscarus > Cetoscarus ocellatus. Next base: position 28,865 of record JBAMNC010001767.1, on the reverse strand, counting down.
TTGTCATAGACAAATACAGTGGAGAAATAAGCCAGTGGCAAGAATTCTGGTCCCAGTATGAAACAGCTATTCACCTTAATGACTCACTCTGCAAGAAGGAAAAGTTTGCTTACCTGAAATCTTATTTGACTGGAGCTGCAGCTAGAGCTGTAGCAGGACTTACAATGAGTGATAGTAATTATGATGCTGCGACTGAGATTCTCCAGAGCCGTTTTGGAAGGAAAGACGTTGTAATCAGTGCACATATGTCAAAACTGTTAAATCTCACCCCAGTGAAAAGATCATCAGATGTAGAAAGACTTCGTCACCTGTACGATGATTGTGAAATACAGATTCGCAGTCTAGAGTCCTTGGGGATACACAGTGACACCTACGGCTGCCTACTTTGCCCAGTACTGATGCAATTAATCCCAGAAGATATCGCACTTAACTACACACGTGAATCAGACCCCAGCGGCAGATGGAAAGTTCAAGACCTTGTTGAATTTCTGCAAAAAGAAGCACAAAGCAGAGAGAGAGCACATCAACTAACCAGACCAAGTCATGCTCACAGGGAAGTCCCACCAAGTAACAAGTCATTCACCAAGCCAACGTCCTTCATTGAAAACAAGCCTAGAAAATGGAATGTACCCTCTGCAGCCGCACTGCACACGGCAAGTGGTGTCTCTCAGACGTGTATATTGTGATAGTGCTAGCCATAAACCCGAAAACTGTTCTGAACATTTTGTGGCTGCACGCAAAGAGAACCTGAGGAAACTAGGTAGATTTATGTGTGCCTCTGTCGTGGACACATAGCCAAATTTTGCAGAGTCAAGAATGTTTTGTGTGCCTTGTGTGATCACAGGCATCACAGATCGGTCTGTGACCAAACTGACACAAGATCAGACACTGACAGTTGCAGGAGCATTAAAGACAGTGGCATTACAGACAATAACAAAAATGTGGGTAAAGACAAAAGTGGTCCAAGCACCTTGGTAGTCTCTGTGTCCAACACACCTAAAATGAAATCCGATGCTGAGAACACAGTATTACTGCAGACAGTCAAGGCAGGGATAGAGGGCCCAGCAGGTAAAAAAAATCGTGCGCTCTGTACTTGATGGAGGCAGCCAAAGAAGCTTCATCCATGAAGTAGTGGTGAAGGCGCTAATACTACCAATAGTTAGGCAAGAAACACTGCATCTGCACGCCTTTGGATCCACTGAGCCTGAAACAACACAGCGCAACATAGTGCGAGTAGCACTTAAGAACGTGTGGGGCACGCAGCAAAAATTTGATATTGAAGCTGTAGAAACTATGTAGTGCTGTAATCAGGGTCCCAGGGCTAGTCATTCAGGAAGAATTCAAGAAAAAGGGCCTACAACTTGCGGACTGTCCTCTAGAGGGCAGTCACAACCCCGAATTGACAGTATTGATAGAGTCAGATTATTACTGGCAACTGGTCTCAGGAAAGGTAGAGAGAATTACACAGACATTAGTGGCCATGGAAAGTATCTTTGGGTGGGCATTGTTAATGAGCCATCAGAGAGACCAGAGGAAGCTGAAGCTCTAAAGAACTTTGAGCACACACACCACAACATTCAAAAATGGCCGCTATCAAGTTGAATTGCCGTGGCGGCATGACAGAACAGCTATTCCTGACAACTTTCAAGTTGCAAAAAGAAGATTTGAAGGTCTCAAACAAAAACTAAAGATGAATGCAACTTTATATGCCAGGTATAACAATGTCATTGAAGAGTACCTGGAACAAGGCATCTGTGAAGATGTGCCACAGAGTGCACCAGCGGCAGAGCAAACAGAGGCGGTGACATACTATATGCCGCATCATGCTGTCCTACGTAAGGACAAAGTAACCACAAAACTGCGAGTGGTATTCGATGCATCATCACATGGGGAGGGCAGCCCATCACTAAATGACAGCTTGCTGACAGGACCAAACCTCAATCCAAATCTGCTGGATGTGCTCATCAAGTTCAGGCTCCACAAGATAGCCTTCACTGCAGATATAACCAAGGCCTTCCTACAGATAGCTCTGGCAGAGAAAGACAGAGATGCTGTGAGGTTCTTGTGGCTCCATGGTCCTCCAACCAAAGACTGTGAAGATGAGTTGCGCATCATGAGAATGAGCAGAGTTGTGTTTTGAGTCTCTCCCAGCCCGTCCCTGTTAGCTGCAACCATAAGAAAACACATCAAGCAGTATGAATCAGAGCAGCCTCAGACAGTGCAGGCACTAAGAGAGTCTCTTTACGTCGATGATTTCATTTCCAGCTCAGACAATGTGAATGAAGCCTTCTCAGTAACCACAACTGCAAAACAGATACTGTCCCATGCAGGGATGAACTTGTGCAAATGGGTGACAAACTCACCAGCACTCAGAGCCAAGTTGACAGAAAGTGATATGTTTGACCTCAAGGGAGTTTTAGATGTGTTAAAGGACAAGGAAAACAGCAAGAGAAACGTGTTGCAAATATCAACTCGAATCTTTGATCCAATAGGTTTCCTGACTCCCTTTACTGTCAGAGTGAAGCTCCTGTTCCAAGAACTGTGGGAGAGGGGAATAAGTTGGGATGAGCAACTCCCACCAGACCTGGCTGAGACATGGGACCAGTGGTGTTCAGAGCTCCTGAAACTCCACCTGGTGGCCATTCCAAGATAGTACAAGATCAATGTCAAGGCAAATACAGAGACAGTCACACTGCATGTGTATTGTGATGCCAGTGAAAAGGCATACAGTGCTGTTGCCTATCTGCAAGGACAATGTCAATGTCAATGTCAGCTTTATTTATATAGCACATTTAAACAGCCAGCGGCCTACCAAAGTGCTTTACAGTAGAAGAAGCAGGCACAATAAAAACAGTAAAAAACAATAAAACCAATAAGAGTAATAAAAACCAATAAAAGCAATAAGAACAAAAAAAATACCGTATAAATATGTTTAATAACCAGTAAAACCAATAAAAGCCCAACAAAAGTGGCTATACTCTACTCTTTAGCCGAGTCTTAAAGGTGGAGAGGCTAATTGCAGTCCGCACATTTAAAGGTAGCGCGTTCCACAGAGTGGGAGCAGCAACCGAGAAGGCTCGATCTCCTCTAGTTTTTAAGCAGGATCTAGGAATATCCAGGACCATCTGACTTCCTGACAGAAGTGCTCTGGAGGGCTGATGAACCTTAATAAGGTCAGACAGGTAGTCAGGGGCCAGCCTATTCAGAGACTTAAAAACAAATAAAGGAATCTTAAAATCAATCCTGAGCCTTAATGGAAGCCAGTGAAGGGAAGAGAGCACCGGAGTTATGTGCTCCCGTTTCTTTGTCCCAGTCAGGAGACGAGCAGCAGCATTCTTTGTGATCAAAGCATGGACAAGTTTCTTAAGGTCTTTCCGGTCCAGATAAGGTTTAACCTTGGCTAAAAGCCTAAGCTGAAAAAAGCTGGACTTAACAACAGAACTGATCTGCTTGTCCAATTTAAAAGCACCATCAATGATGACCCCAAGATTCCTGGCATGGGACCCAATATAAGGGGCTAGTGGGCCAAGGGAGCTAGCAAGGAGCTGAGCCAGATCAGGGCAACCAAACAGGACAACCTCTGTTTTGTTTTCGTTTAACTTCAAGAAGTTTAAATCCATCCATTGCTTAATATCACTCATGCAGTTGAGCACGCACTGAAGAGCATCTTTGTTTGGGACCTTTAACGGCAAGTACACTTGCACATCATCAGCAAAGCAATGAAAGGGGATTCCATATTTCCTAAAAATCGACCCCAGAGGTTGCATATAAAATGAGAACAGTAGGGGGCCCAGGACTGATCCCTGAGGGACCCCGCATGTCAGAGGGACCACAGAGGAGGAATACTGGCCCATGTGCATGGAGAAAGACCTCTCAGAGAGGTACGATCTGAACCAACTTAAAGCAGTGCCCTTGATGCCTATACAGTTTTCGAGGTGTGATAGGAGAATTGTGTGATCTACTGTATCAAACGCCGCTGTCAGGTCAAGAAGGATTAAAAAGGCACATTTAATGATCTCTTGTCAAGGTTTGACAAGAGATCATTAAAAACCTTTAAAAGAGCATTTTCAGTGCTGTGAAGAGACTTAATACCAGACTGAAGCACTTCAAAAACATATGCCCTTTGCAAATATTCCTGGAGTTGGTTAAGAGCGGCTTTCTCTAAAACCTTGGAAATAAAAGGGAGTTTGGAAATCGGCCTAAAATTAGAAAAAACCAAGGGGTCCAAATTTTCTTCTTTAAAAGAGGCTGCACCATGGCATGTTTAAAAGAGGACAGAACACATCCAGAAAGACTGAACTGAGCTAAAAGCCTCCATAAACAAACGGGATGGAATGCTATCAGTTAGCAGGACGTAAGTGCTCCACTATCTCAGTAAGTGTAGAAAGAGAAACAGGATCAAACTGATGGAAGACAGCTGAGCTTGCAGTGGGAACTGAAGGGTCCTGAGCTGACTGAGGGAGCGAGGACCTGAGAGCAGAAATCTTATGAACAAAAAACTGCAGAAAATCTTCGCACAGAGAAGAAGAAGGCTCAACACAAACAGCATCACCAGGATTTACAAGCGAGTCAAACACATTAAAAAGAACCTGCGGCTTGTGCGCATTTGCGGAGACAAGTGAGGAGAAATAATCAGTTTTTGCAGCTTTTACAGCCTGCTGATAAGTAAGCAGACAGTCACAAAGGAGATCCCAAGAAATCTGAAGTTTGTCCTTTTTCCACCTTCTTTCCGCCTGTCTGCATGCATGTCTGAGCGCACGAGTGGACTCATTCAGCCCTGGTTCAGTCTGTGGCTTTACACGTCTCACAGTCATCGGAGCAATGGAGTCCAAGATCTCAGTACACAGTAAATCAAACATATTCAAACAGTCATCCACACTGAGGTCCCCAAATTATCCATAGAATACAAGAAAGAGTCTTTAAAAGCAGCAGAGAACTGCATCGGAGTTGACGAATTAAAGGCACGGAGACGGCGAACGGGGGCGGAGTCTGTAGTGGAGTGCACAGGCAGTGAGAGGGAAAATAAAACAGGTAGATGGTTGGATAAAGGTGTGTAACAGATTTCAGTTATCTGTACATTTAATCCATATGACAACACGAGATCCAGTATATGGCCTTTTTCATGCGTCGGATTCAAAACAGACTGCACAAGATTGAAAGAGTCAGTGAGACTGAGAAAATCCTTGGCCAGAGGTCTCGTCTCACAGCAGACATGCACGTTGAAGTCGCCGACAATTAAAAAATGATCATACTTAAGAGTAACCCCCGAAATAAAGTCTGCAAAGTCCCGTAAGAAGTCTTTGTTGAATTTCGGTGGATGATAGACCACCGCACAGAGAACAGTCACGGGGAGGCTTGCCTCAAAAAACTGGAGCTCGAAGCTGGAGTAGTTGGCAGCTGGAGGCTGCTGGCAGTGAAAGGCGTATTCAAATATGGATGCCAGTCCTCCACCTTTGCCGATGATGCGAGGGGAGCTGAAGAAACTACATCCAGGGGGAAGGAGCTCCAACAGAGGAGTAAGTTCGCCATCATGGAGCCAGGTTTCATTTAAAACATAAAGTCCAGTTTGCGTGAGGTAAAGAAATCATTAAGCAGGAAAGTTTTGTTGGTGACAGATCTCACGTTTAACAGAGCCAACTGAAAATTAAGAGTGTAGGATGAGGATGAAGTGCGCCTCACTGAGTGAAGGTTTCGGCGGACCACACCACGTCTCCCGGTTCGAACACACCAGCTAGAAGGTGGAAGCACCAGCTGATCGGGGTCCAGCGAACAGCTGACGCTGTCAGAGCCGGCTACGTCCAGGAACACCTGTCGGATCCATCTGCCTCTATTCCTCGAGTGCAGGGGGATTTCCAGGAAATGCAGACCACTGCACGGTCCCACGGACAGACTTCAGGTGAGCTTCAAGCCGAACCCTGAGGCCTCCGTGTTTACCACATCCTCTCCGGCATCTCTGGGGTGCCGGGTAGAGGGGAGGACGCCTCAGAAACACCGGGATTTCCTCAGGGCATGGAGGAGAGCTCACCAGTTTTCCATATTTAAGCTGATCCAAGAAACCTCCACTCTCTAACAGAGTTTTGCGATCGAAGGTGAGGAGGGATGATACCTCTTGAAGGAACAGGTACACCACTAAGCTTACACCTAATACAGAGCAGAGGGACAGACGGCCGGCCGAGCACCCTGGCGCCATCTTGTCTTGTCAACAGGACAAGGACAAGACGAGAAAGGAGAAGTTGTGACAAGCTTTGTAGCCTCCAAATCAAAGGTGGCTTCATTGAAAAAAATTACTCTACCACGCTTGGAGCTGATGGGTGCGCTGATCGGAGCGAGATTAGGAAACAGACTTCTCAAATCGTCAAACATGCAAAATCAGCCGGCTCAACATGTGGACAGATTCAATGATTGTCTTCCATTGGATATGAAGTACAGCACAAAGGTGGAAGGCATTTGCGGCCAACAGAGTGACTGAAATCCAAACACTCACAGATCCAGGGTCATGGTCTCACTGCAGCGGCAAAACTAATCCTGCTGATTTGCCGAGGAGAGGTGAGAGCGTCGAATCACTCATCCAAAGCCAACTGTGGTGGAGTGGACCGCCTCCACTGTCATCACCCACTGAGGTAGACCCTGTTGATGAAGACTCTCTTGGACCTGACATAAACTGTGAACTTAGGTCCAAATGTCAGGCTGTAGTGCAGTTCACCAGTGCTGAACGAGCTGAGCCACTGCTCGACCTAAATAGGTATAGTGGGTTAAAGAGAGCTTTAACAGCATGGGTGAAAAGATTCATAATTAATGTCCGTTCTTGTCAGAAAATTCAGGGAGAGCTAACTGCACAGGAGCTCAGGGCAGCAGAAATGTACTGGGTGAAAGTGGTCCAGGAGCAAAGTTTTAGCCAAGAAGTCACTCAGTTAAAGGCTCAACAAAGTGTGAACAGAGCTTCAAAAATCAAAGACCTGAAGCCTTTCTTAGATGAAAATGGTCTTATTAGTGTGGGTGGCAGGTTGCAGCACTCAGATCTCACCTTCCGGGAGCAACATCCCTGGGTGCTACCAACAAAACACCAATTCTCAGAGTTGCTGGTAAGAGACTGTCATTCAAGAGTGATGCATTCAGGGGCCAGAGATACTCTAGTGCAGATGAGAGAAAAATATTGGGTTTTAAAAGGGAGAAAGCTTGTAAAACAGTTGGTTTCACGTTGCTACATTGGTTCAAAATTAAGGGTTACTGAGGCCCCTCCCTTTGAGATCTCTGGAGTAGATTTCGCAGGCCCATTATATGTTAAGTTCAGTGCAAACTCAAGTGGGCAATCTAAGGCATATATTGTACTTTTCACATGTGCTGTCACTAGGGTAGTACATTTAGAACTTGTGTCAGATCAAAGTACTGGGAAGTTGCTCCTGGCCTTGAAGAGCTTTATTGCTAGGCGGGGGCTTTGTAAGATCATTTACTCAGATAATGCTCGAACCTTCAAAAGAGCAGACAAGGACCTGAAAGATCCATGGAGGTCTATCAAAGGATCAGAACTAGCTGAGTTTTTCACTGACAAGGGTATCACTTGGAAGTTTATTGTGGAGCGAGTTGCATGGTGGGGTGGCTTCTGGGAGAGACTTGTTAGATCTGTGAAAGACTATTTGAAACGAGTGCTTGGAAAGGCATCGCTAAGCTTTGAGGAGCTAATGACAATGCTTACAGAAATTGAAGCTATCTGAATTCCAGGCCTCTCTCTTATGTGAGCAGCGAAGCTACAGAGGCACTGCCACTCACCCCCTCACACTTCCTGGTTGGGAAAAGACTAACCTTCTTGCCACCAAAGACTTTGTATCCATTATCTCAGGCAACCAAAGTGAGCAGAGAGGATATGGGACGGAGATGGCGATACCAACAAAGACTTTTAACCAGCTTTTGGAACAGATGGAGGAAGGACTATTTAGCCTCGTTTCCACCAGAAGGGTTCAGTTCGGTTCGTCTCGGTATGGCTCACTTTTTGTGGCGTTTCCATAGCCTAAAACCGGGACAGGACCCGTCATAATACCGTCCTACTTTTTGGGACCCTTCTGTTGGGGTACCAAGCATACTGATCTGACCCCCAGAAGGTGGAGCTAGAAACACTGCAGCCCGTTGATTGGTCGAAGGAGACATCACTTCCCGTGCGACAGCGGTAATAAAGAACAACACAGCCCCACCATGTTTAAATCTCCACTCATCTTTGTGAAGATAACTCTCAAGGCTTTTTTGTTTGGAAAATGGCATCAAGATCGAGCGTCCCATGGTCTACTGTAGAGGTGCAGACCTTCCTCAGTATTCTCGGTGAAGAGAATCGTTGCTCTTTGTTTACTGTGTCGCGTTTTCTTCTTCATTGTATTTAATACCCGGGTACACTGTGTCGCGCTGCTATGACGTCATGCTATCGGCATCCGGCTTACACGCCGCCTACCAAGTATTGTACGGCTGGCTGTGGAAACGCAACCAGGATCAGGCTTTACCGATCCGGCCTGAGCCAAACCATGCCGATCCATACCGGACCACTTGGTGGAAACGGGGCTTTTGATGGACTTGACATCAGCTCACAAGTGTGAGATTCTTGCGCCCACTGTTCTGAAGGTGGGAGACGTCGTCTTGATTGGAGAAGACAAGATGCCCGGGCAGACCTGGAGAATGGGCAGGATCACTGAGCTGTTTCCAGGGAGAGATGGACATGTTCGTTCCTGCACCGTTCGTACTACTGCAGGCAGTTCATTGAGGAGACCTGTTCAGCTGATATATCCTTTGGAGATTGTTTAGAATAAGGGAGAGTTGAGCTGTAATGAACAGTCATTCATGGGGTCGGAGTGTTGAGAATTGTTTGTTTTCAAGACAAATGTGCATGAAAATATATAATTCATAGTTAAAATATTGTTTCTTTTAGTATTTGCACTGTTGAAATGGCAGCAGAGCTGTAAGAATGGTAAATTTCTTATTGCATATACTTGTTTTATTTTAAAATGCATTAACACCGAATCTTCTGGGTTCTTTTATTTTGAAATGAAAACTGGAAGTGTATGTATCTGTTGTTCCGGTACTTGACTTCGGGCTTGTCATTCAGAACAAATGTGTGTATTTCAGGACAGCGTTTTGCCTCTAATGTTCGACAGCAGCCTTTTTTCATCGCATTAAATGTCAGAGACGTGACGTTCTCCTCATTATTCCATGCTTCCAATTGATCATCAGACAGGCCACAGCCTGCGTGTTACAACAGCGTGGCTTTACTGTAAAACAAGTGTAGTTTCACCCCCCCACAGAAACTGTGTGGCACAGTATGAAGCACAAATTACAACAGAGACAATGAACTAAAGTCATACATCAAGCAAGAATAGGAAAGAAGTCCACCTACAAAGCTTCAATAATTAGTGTCCTCAGTTCCCAAATGCTTATTTAGTGTTGGTAAAAGGAAAGGTGAAGTAACACCGTGTAAACGTGCCCCTGTCCCAGCTTTTTTTGGAACATGGTGTGCTAATCAAATTTGAAATGAGTGAATATTTGCAACAAAAATAATGAAGTTTATTGGTTTTAACATTAAACAGCTCTTCATCGAAGTGGCGGCTCGTGCAGTTTTCTCCAGGGGGGGCTGTATCTCCAAAATAGACATATACCAAAAACAGGGTTTCTGCAGGTTTTAACAAATTTAAGGCTTTTAAAGACCTTTTTAAAACAATTATGAATTCAATTTAAGATCTACACAAAGTCAGAAAAAGTAGGCTATGGAAAATTGCAGTCGCAGAATTGTTTTCAAACTAATCAAATTTATTGCCACAGAACAGCCCATAAACAATCAATAACAAATGTAATATATACAATGGAGTCAGTGAGTGTGTGTCAGGGTTATATACTTTTTAAAATTGAATAGGTTTTTATTTTGATTTAGTTTTTCAGATTTGTTTTTGTTTTAATTTAGTTCTAGTTAGTTTAACAAGTGATTAAACAAAAAAGCGGGCAACAAAGGAAGCTGTAAATTTACATACATAATTTAAGACCTGACAAAAATATTATTTAAGTCCACTTTACATAATATGGACAGATTTAAGACTTTTTAAAGCCTTAAATTGAGATTATCAAATTTATTACCCTGCAAAATCTTTTGTATGGCCTAAGATAGTGTCACAAACCTAAAAAATTAATGCACTAATTTAATACAATATGGAGATGGCCATGAGTCAGCTTTCCAATATATATGACTTAATAATAATATATAAAAGCAAAATATTGTATGAATATATGTGTTCATTTAATAGCAACAATGAAAATTAACATAACACCTCCATAAAAGCAGACTATTATATTATACAGGGCCTATTCTAAGGTGTGTTTCTCACTTTCTCACAATATGGCATGATTAAAAGCATCATTCTCATGTAGACACAAGTGTAAAGTACTCCCTCTCTGTTTTGCACTCTTAATACATCGTGGAGGAGGTCATTTAACCTGTTTAAAAAAGCCAGAAGTGTAAATCGAGTGTATGGTGGCCCACTGTCTTTGGACCACTGATTAATTATGATGTTCGGCTGATCAGGTCTGAGCTCTTTCACCTGCAGCTTCTCCTGTTATGTTCTCCTCAGCAGATATGTCAGACTCATTGTAGCTGTGCGTCTGTTTGTGACCAATCTGCTTATGAACGTGCTGACGTTATGCAAATTAGGAATGCCTGGGCGCTGGTTGCAAGCGCCCCTTAGGAGTTTTTTTTATTTGGCTAGGATAAGCCAGAGCGGTTGAAAGAGAGAGTGGCGTCATCTCCGTAGACACCATTGGACCAATTATTTGACAGCAATGGCGGATCATGGGAGCCCTTGATAGTTCCAAACAATGCGACCGAGGCAATAGGATTCCTATAGGGAATGTATGTTTCTCGCATTTATCGAAGGTCTATTGACAGGTAGGAAGCTACAGTTGATATTTTAATCATGGTCATTTTACAAGCACATTTGAATCAAAAATACAATGTTATTTAAAGCACGATCGCATATCAATTCTAAACAAAATATTGATATTTAATTTGCTCTGGTCAACTTCTTGTTGTAGCTGAAATCCTTGACGAAAACTCTTTTGCATTAGGCCTGTGTGGTTAATCTGAAAACAACAGGATTGAATAAAGAAATCGTGAAAGCCATTGTTTTGTTGCTTAATTTTTATTTAATACAAGAAAGTATGGATAAGTAGTCAACCAGTAAAAAAACAACACGCTGTGGGTTGGTTTTCCTACACACACACACACACATATATATATCTATATATATATATATATATATATATATATATACACATATATGTGTATATATATCTATATCTATATATCTATATATATATATATATACACATATATTATAATATATATATATATATATATATATATATATATATACACATATATGTGTATATATATCTATATATATATACATATATACACATATATGTATATATATGTGTATATATATATATATATATATATATATATACACATATATGTGTATATATATCTATATATATCTATATATATATATATATATATATATATATATAAATTAGAGATAAAATTAGCAACTCCCTGCTTTCACCCGAACCTACCGTACCATTAAATGTAGTCAGACTTGAGTTAGATTGTTTTTCTACAATTAGCCTTCAGGAGCTAAATTCTCTTGTCTCCTCCTCCAAACCACCAACCTGCCTTTAGACCCGATCTCAGCTAGGCTGTTCAAGGAGGTCTTTCCCCTAGTTTGTCCATCCTTGCTGGAGACAATAAATATATCTCTATCAACAGGCTACATGCCACAGTCTTTTAAAGTAGCTGTTATCAAACCTCTCCTTAAAAAACCTAACCTCAATTCGGAAACATTAGCTAACTACAGGCCTATATCAAACCTTCCATTTACTTCAAAGATCCTGGAGAAAGTAGTGGCTAAACAGCTATGTGACTTCCTTCAAGACAACAGCCTGTTTGAGGACTTTCAGTCAGGATTTAGAGCTCATCACAGCACAGAGACTGCTCTAGTTAAAGTAACTAACGATCTACTCTCAGCTTCAGATGAGGGACTTCTCTCAGTACTTGTTTTGTTAGATCTTAGTGCAGCTTTTGACACCATTGATCATGATATTCTTATACAGAGATTAGAGGTATTACTCTGGATTACAGGAACTGCCCTAAATTGGTTAAAGTCCTACTTATCTGACAGATACCAGTTTGTACACGTGAACAACAAGTCCTCTGTGTACACTAAAGTAAGTTACGGAGTTCCTCAAGGCTCCATGCTAGGTCCAATTCTCTTCTCCATATATGCTTCCCCTCGGTGATATCATGAGGAAATACTCTGTTAATTTTCATTGTTACACTGATGATACTCAGCTGTATGTGTCAATGAAGCCAGGTGAGACAAATCAGTTATCTAAACTAGACGCGTGTCTAAAGGACATTAGGACCTGGATGGCCAAAAATTTTCTTCTTAACTCAGACAAGACAGAGATCATTGTGCTGGGCCCTCGACACCTTAGAGAAACCTTTTCTTGTCATCGCATTAGCCTGATGCCAAGCACAACTGTTAGAAATCTTGGGGCTCTATTTGATCAGGATTTATCCTTTAACTCTCACAAAGCAAATTTGAAGAACAGCCTTTTTTCATTTTCGTAACATTGCTAAAATTAGGCCTATCCTGTCCCAGAACGATGCTTGAAAAGCTAGTCTGTGCTTTTGTTACCTCTAGACTGGACTATTGTAATTCTCTTCTTTCAGGCTGTCCCAGTAAGTCGCTTAAGACGCTTCAGCTGGTTCAAAATGCTGCAGCACGTGTACTGACTAGAACTAGGAGAAGAGACCATATTACTCCTGTATTAGCTTCTCTGCATTGGCTTCCCATTAAATATAGAATAGAATTCAAGATTCTTCTTCTCACCTACAAAGCTCTCAGTGGACAAGCACCAATTTATCTCAAAGAGCTTGTAGTGCCGTACAACCCCTCTAGAACATTACGCTCCCAAAATGCTGGCCTGCTCGTGGTGCCATCAGTCTCTAGAAGTAGTCTGGGAGGTAGAGCCTTCAGTTATCAGGCTCCTCTTCTCTGGAACCATTTACCGACCACGGTTCGGGAGGCAGACACCCTCTCTACCTTTAAGGTTAGACTTAAAACATTCCTCTGTGATAAAGCTTTCAGTTAGGGACCAGCTCATGGTCCATAGTTTAGACACATAGTTAAGATGCAATAGGCTTAGACTGCCGGGGGGGATCTGGCACACTGGGCTCTATCCCTCTCTCTCTCTCCATATCTGCCTCTGCCCCTTTGTTTGCTCCTGTACTCGTCTCTGGCTCTGGTCTTGTAGGTGGTCTGGGATCCTTGGTGGAGACTGCCTGCTGCTGTGGAGTCACGAAGCCTCAATAACTACAATTACAGACAGAACACATATAGACCTGATCACAATCTTAAGACCAGTTGAAAAATTGCTAGAATATAGCATTTTGCACATTTGGACCTTAATGAGGTTTTAAGTAGAGCTACAATATGCAAAAGCAAGAAGGGGGAGTGTGACAAAACACATTTGGAACTTGTAATTAAAAAAAAAAAAAAAAAAAAAAAAAAACTGAAATAGGCTGTTTATCACCTGATCAAAAGTTTAAGACCACAGGCTATTAAAGCCAAAATCTGCTCAAAATTTGTATTTTCTGTCAGGCATTCACACGGTCATGCCCTCCTGATGGCTAAAGCTAAGAAGCTGTCTCTTCTTGAACGTGGTCACTGCATAAGCAAGGCCTCTCGCAGCGTGCCATTGCTGCTGAGGTTGGACGCAGTATGACAGTCATTCTAAATTTTTTGAAAGATCCTGAGCATTATGGAACAAAAAAGTCAAGTGGTAGACCCAAAAAAATTACACCTGCGCTGAGCCGGAGGATCCGATTGGCTGTCCGTCAAGACACAGGGCGGTCCTCGACCCAAATTAAGGCCCTTACTGGTGCCGACTGCAGTGCAATAACCATCAGACGGCATCTGCGGGAAAAGGGTTTCAAAAACAAAAAACGAATTCAAAGACCTCGTCTCCTTCAACGCCACAAAACTGCCCATTTAGACTTTGCCAGGGAGCATCAAACATGGTAGATTGAAAGGTGGAAAAAAGTTTTATTCTCTGATGAGAAAAAATTTAACCTTGACGGTCCAGATGGCTTCCAACGTTACTGGCATGACAAGGAGATCCACCTGAGATGTTTTCTACTCGGCACAGTGGAGGGGGGTCCATCATGATCTGGGGTGCTTTTTCATTCAGTGTGTGGCAAAGTGAGGTTTTGATTTAACAATAGGAAGAAAGTACCAACAACGCCACCTAGAGACTTACACCCCAGGAGTTAAATATACTGAACTCTGGACCAAACTCTAAATCAAGAGCACACAGGTAAGTATTGAGGAGGCGTGAGACGTGGTTCCAAATAAATAATTTTATTGTTAATTAATCAAAAGAAAAAAAGAAGCAAATAGTACAACTAAAGCTGAAAAGGGAAAAAAAGAGAATGGTTAAAGCAATGAAACAACCCAACTAAAGTAGTGAATTAAAAGGATTCTTTATTGTAACAATCTTTAAAAAAGGCCTAGTATAAAAAGTTAAAAAGGACAAGCTAAAAAAGTATGGCTGCTAACTAAACAAAAACTAAACCCAAATGTGGAGTTGACACCCTTAGCTGAGAGGCAGACTACGCTAAGGAAGGTGTGGGGGTGCTACCCATATACTCACCCTTCAGTGAAACACACAGCAATCCTCAAACAAAACAGGTGTAGTCTACGTGTGACCCAGTGTTTAAAACTCGCATGCAGTAGGTGGAGGGCCCTCACCCTGGGCCTAGCCTCCCAGCTAAATGACGCCAACTAAAGAACAAAACAAAATTAACAAAGCAATTGAAACCCAGCAAAATAAGATAACTAAAGGACTAATATAACTATTGAAGCTAAAGTAAACTAAAGGGAACTAAAGAGTACAAAAAGGGGAAGCAAAAACAGCAGCCATGTTCTGTAAATAAAAGAAAATGAGGTCAATAAAAGAATTTAAAAATGCCTAACTATTCCAAGAAGCCACCCTACTTACCTCTGGTTTAAGTTGTGGGCTGTCAGAGTGCCTGTTGAAGTGGGGGCCAGTGGATCTACTGGGGATTCTCTATTCAGCAGTCAGCACAGCCAAGAGCAGCCAGACACCTTCCACACACACACACCAGGCAGGAGCAAGAGGCCTGGCCTCAGCTTCAGGTGGCTTATATAGGTGGCTAATTGTCAAGCAGGAGGGGAGGGGGACAGAGTATCAGGCTGCATTCAGCAGCTGCAGCCTGTTTCTGCAGCACTGCCTACCACAATCGGAACACTGGAGCTTCAGGTGATGCAGGGTCGTCAAACGGCGGCTGGTTACGTGCAGACGTTGCAGCGGGCATCCCTCATGACTGAGGGCCCTCGTCTGTGTGGTAACAGCTGGGTTTTTCAACACGACAACGCTGCAGTTCACAATGCTCGCTTCACGAAGGACTTCTTCAGGGAGAATAACATCACTCTTTGGACCATCCCGCATGTTCCCCTGATTTAAATCCCATCGAGAACATTTGGGGATAGATGGCAAGGGAAGTTTATTAAAATGGCCATCAGTTCCAGACAGTTGATGAAGCCATCTTCACCACTTGGAGCAATGTTCCCAAAAGCTTCCTAGAAACACTCGAATCAAGCATGCCCAAACGAATTTTTGAAGTGATCAACAAGAACAGTGGAGCTACTCATTACTGAGTCCTACTGAGAAAAATTTTTGTTCTGGTTTGGAGAGTTTTTTGTAATTTTTTGAGCGATGAACTTAAACTTTTGATCAGCTGATAAATGGCCTATTTCCGTTTAGTTGCTGTTTTCAATAAATTACTTTTTCAAAGTGCTTTTTGTCACACTCCCCCTTCTTGCTTTTGCATATTGTAGCTCTACTTAAAACCTCATTAAGATCCACATGTGCAAAAGGTAAATTCTAGCAATTTTTCAACTGGTCTTAAGATTTTGATCAGGTCTGTATTTGGCCATCTCATTCCAGTTCATAATCATTATAACTGTTAATGTAGATATTAGCATGATCTCTCTATCCATGGTTGATACATCTATAGTAACTATCTCTAGCTCCACATGGACATGAGATCCCTCTTGAAAATGAGGTGTCACATCTCAAGAGGACTACCATTAATACATTTATACTTAACGGAGACAAATATGGTAGGGATGCACTTGTGGTCTGGGCACCCATGAGTTCATCACTACCATAAATTCTTATTTTCAGTAAGACTTTTATTGATTATACTTCTATAAAATTATCACCACAACCACACAGACATGAGGACCCTCCTGAAAACAAGTTGTAGCATCTCAAGAGGCTAACCTCTAATAAATTTGTTTGCAGCAGAAACAAATTTGATGACGACAGGTCTATGATCTGTCACTAACTTTAGTTCTTACTTTAGTCCACTTGTCTCCACTTACCTCCCTCCCTTTGCCCACACACCCAACACAGCATGGTGTGGATTTGCTGTTCATCATGAGACTGGGGTCCACATTCAAGATTTCCTGCTGCTTAACAGAAGGTTTTTTCTTGCCGCCATGACGGAGGGATTCATGATTGGCTATATGGATTCATGTTGGGTGTTGGATGTATGTGTTTGTTTATGTGTATTTTATATATGTATATATGTATCTATGCATATATGTGAAGAGCTTTGTGCTCTATTGTAAAGTGTCTTGAGATAACACTTGTTATGAATTGGCGCAATACAAATAAAGATTGATTGATTGATTGAGTCACTGATTTCACTTCATTACGAATTTTTCCTAAAAAACCAAACACGAATATTGTTCGACACATTTAAATCAGTGGTGAACAACTGTGTGTCTTCTACTTAAGTCATGAACTTTATTATTATAATTTATTAAGAACATATGCTGGCCTTCCCACAGTAAGTAATACAAAACATGCCTTTTGGGAAAATAAACACATAACTGTGTATACACAACACATGGAAACCTAATACAGAAACTGACACCAGGAGAGTACTGATAAAACCTTGACAGAACAGCTCCCAAAAGTAAACCACTATTGCCAGAATAAGAACATTTTCTTGCTAAAGAAAAATTGAAAACCATAAATACCCTGTCAACTTTATGACATCTTTAGCATCAATATGTCAAAAAAATACAGTAATCAGATTTCTACTGATGCAAACTACCATTGGGTTTAATATTCATTTAATATAAACCAGCTACAAAGAGTCTTTCCCTTCTGTATATAACTGTACCAATTTGAAAAAAAGCATGAAATGAAATGTAAAGTTATTTCATTATTACCTCCCCCAAGGAGGTTATGTTTTTGCCAGTGTTGGTTAGTTTGTCTGTTTGTTTGTGTTCAAGATACCTTGAAAAGTTATGGATGGATTTGGATGAAATTTTCAGCAAATGCGTGGAATGGAATAAGAAAGAAATGATTAGATTTTGGGACTGATCCAAATCACCATCCGGATACAGGAATTGTTTAAAGGATTCTTTAACGTTGCCAGATAGGACCATTTTTGCCAAAGTGGACTGAAGCTGCTTGGCGGAGGTCTGCGCTCTCTGAGTGCTTTTCTAGTTTTTCCTAAGTTTTGAATTAAAAGATTAAAGCCTCTGGGAAGATGATTTGAAATTGTTATACTTTTCATTGACTATCAAACTTCAATGAGTCATTAAGCATACTTGAACAAGAGAGGAAAGCCATCACTGTATTAGAAAACATCGTCCTAAAACAGCTTCTTTTACAATTAAGATGATTTCTCAGGACTGTGTGGGTATGGCTGCGACAGCTTACAAGTGAAAAAGCCGACTGGGCAAGAGAGAAGAGGTTTTGTTGCCTTAGTGTTTTTTCTTTTTTTTACTGGTTGAGTTATTTATTACATCATAAATAACTGCCCAAAGACAACCAGCATTTCATCAAGTTTCTGGGCAACTAAATCACTGAACCACTAATATTTTTTGTAACTGTGCAAAGATCAGTCCTAAGAGTTTTAATTAGTTGGTATATATGATCATAAATATCATACAAACAAGTTTTTGTTGATTTGTGTTCCAATGGGCTTTAATAAAACAAAACTTACAGCCAGCAGCATCACTTAAATCTGTGAATCATCAAAAATGTTTGATAATGACTGAAAGCAAAGAGACTGGATTCAGAAAACAATTAACATCTTGTGCAGTAGAATTATTTTAGGTTTATTTCAAAGTCACTGACTAACTACTGCTTCAGTGATGAAAACAGGGATACTTAAAACCACAGAGGGTGACTGGCTCCAAGCTGACCATGTGTGAAAGAGCACGCCTGTTGCACATTGACGAGCTCTTGCTTTTACCAGTTTTGAGTCACTTTAAATTTTGTTTTTTTATTTGTTTTAAAAAAGATCAGAATACCTACAAAACCTTCTTCTGGGCGAAGTGAGATGTCTTCATTCAGTCAAAATGTATCAGTGCAAAGTTAACACAGTTAGAGGCATTATTAAATACATTAAATGGAGAATAACAGTTAAAAAACTCTAACTTTAGAGGTGGAAAAAGAGGCCAGATCTGTGTTGCTTCGTAAAAGACCAGCTCCTTTTTTTGTGTAAATTAAGCCCTCAAAAGAGTCACAAAACATTTCCCCTGTTTATATTTGCATTAAGAAACACCTGCTCTACAGGATCAAGTAGAGGGCTTAGGCAACAGTCCTGTTTTGGTGCTAAATGGACGATACACAAATACTTCCTAAAAGCCTAAGGACTTGGGCTGATCAGGACATGGGTACATGAACCAGTAAAGAGGTCACTAAAGTCTTTTTTTCTTCCTTAAAATCACAGAACTGAATGTTCAACAACCATTTGCCCTCCTTTTTTTTTTTTTTCTTTTTTTTTAACAAACAATTAGCTCAATGAAATCATGTAAATTAGCTGAAGAAAGTCACAGTCAGTTGATATTTTTTTCCAGTGTAAAACTATTAAAATACAGTTTTTAGGCTGCTCTATACTAATATGCTGAAGTGACGTATCATTGGGGTACGCCTTATTTTGTAGAACACAATGCCTGCTGAGGTACTAACTCAGGTATACAGTGATTCAAATGGTGAGCATGTTCTCTCCCTTTTAGTTCTGATTATTGGCAACAAGAGGGTTTTTTTCTTCTGTACATATTTATGGTGATACTAATCCTAAACAAAGCAAAATACAACATCCAGAGAGTAGAGGGGTTTCCTTTTCACTAGCGGGAGGAGTTAGAACTGGAGCGTGACCGATGTCGACGTCGGCCAGGTGATCTGGACCTGCGGCGTATTGGAGAACGTCGTCGAGGAGAGCGAGACCTAGAGGACAAAGAAACAGTCAGAAAAAATGGCTAAAAATTTTGTACACAGCACAATTTAAGTGATCTCTTTCATTTCTATCTTTGAATCAAAGACTAACAAGCAGACATGCATTATCACATATGCTGCTAACCTTCTCCTCATGCGAGGTGGGGTGCGCCGCCACATCGGTGGTGGAGGAGGCATCCTGCGAGGAGGGGAAAATCTGCGTGGGGCAGGCCGCACCGTGGGAGCTAGCACTGCTGTGACTGTGATCTCTTGGCCATCAATCTGACCTGGGGAACAAAATACAGGGAATTGGGCACTGAAGGTTAATTACTTAAACACAGTGGCCTTGTGGTGATGTCACACCAGCATGCTCACCTTGCTTTACTTTTCAGAGACAAAAAAAACTCAGCCCTTGATTTAACGTACATCAACAGACTTTATTTTAAGTCAACCACAGAAGCATTTCAGACATTTGACCACAACAAGTCCCTCTTCAGTTCATACTTTCAACTCCCAAATACCGCAGTGACCAACAGAGACATAAGCTCTGGCAAAAACCAACACCATGGACTCGCTCTTCAGCACTCCAAAACCATCCGCCACATTTGAAGGACACTCAAAATCTGGAAAAAGGAAAAGAAACTCTATTCAAGAACTTCTGCACTCTCTGGACTCAACAGATGCATAATATCGTAGTGTTAATTGCAGAGAAATTCAGACACCTGGAACAACTCCATAACAAAGTGCTTGTAAATGGTAAATGGTAAATGGACTTGAGCTTATATAGCGCCTTTCTAGTCTTTTGACTACTCAAAGCTGCTTTACACCGCAGGTCACACTTACCCATTCACACCCATTCGCTCTCACATTCACTCGCTGATGGTTCAGAGTTTCTATGTTAGTTATCCATCAGTATCAACTAACACAATCACGCCCTTTCATGCCCATTTACATGCCACTGACGCAGCAGTGGGAGCAACTTGGGGTTAAGTGTCTTGCCCAAGGACACATCGCCATGTGTCGCCCGGAGCTGGGCTTGAACCTGCAACCTCCTGATCACTGACCAAGCGCACTATCCAGCTGCGCCACCGACGCCCCCGCTTGTGCATGGCATCGAGGATGAAAACAGAAACGCATACTGCATCAGTCTTGCAGACCGAACTTTCCAGTAACTTGATCTTACAATGATTATCAGAGGAAAGTTAATAAAACCCAGAGGAACTTCTAAAAACATTTATGGAAATAGAAACTCAACATTCCAGAGGATATGGTGGCAAATATCACTTATGTTGAAGTACACAGGCTTGGGAAAAAGAAGACATGTGCCAACACACCCGGGCTTCAGTGGCTCCCATCGGACTGAAGCCCATCGTGGCAAAGTTAGAGCACTTTAAGCAGTGGCAATACATCAGGAGCCTCAGGAGTAGACTCAAAGGTAAACTGTTTAGAATAAATGAGCAATTTCCATGGAGCAAAGTAGATTCCGTTTACCCATATACCACTACAACAGAAAAAACAGTCACTGGGTGAGT
Organism: Cetoscarus ocellatus; assembly: GCA_037902135.1. NCBI lineage: Eukaryota > Metazoa > Chordata > Actinopteri > Labriformes > Labridae > Cetoscarus > Cetoscarus ocellatus. Next base: position 7,980 of record JBAMNC010001767.1, on the reverse strand, counting down.
CTAATCTCTGACTACAGAGACAACAAATTATTCCAGGGCCTGAGTATCACTTCCTGGCTTAATTAACTTGAACACCCTGGGTGACTGACAATGTAAAATCTTTAATCACTGTTCAAAACCATCCAAAAACTGGCTGTACTACGAATACTGGAAGTGATGAAATGCTTGGTATATTTGGATGTCTGTGGGTGTGTGCATGCCCAATAGTATGACTTTTTATTCTCCTTTTCCATGCTTTTTATAATTGTGCACTATAACAGTCAATACAACTATGCAAGTTGATAATGACCTTTTAATATGAGGATGGTAGTGGTAGAGATGATTATAAAGATTATACCATAATTACTATGACTGATAATTTCTGTGCTGGTCTTTAGCTAATTTTAATTATAATATAGATGGTTATTGTTCTTATTATGACAACAATAAATACAAAGTTATTAATTTCATTGTCCATATCATTGTAATTTTAAGTGTCACTGTGTAGACATTGTCAGTGTTATCATCACTGTTATAGGCCCCAAACACTATCTATGTTGTTGTTGCTCACCGTTATCATAGAACAATATGGAAATGATGGTGGTATTATTATGGTGTTTACTGTAAACAACCATATGCTGAAACACACATCGTGTGGTCGTGGAAAAGATGTTAGTCTGTTTGAGAAGGGTCAAACCATTTTCGTGCATCAAGCAGAGAAAACATCTAAGGAGATTGCAGAAACTACTAAAATTGGGTTAAGAACTGTCCAACACATTAAAAACTGGAAGGATAGTGGGGAAGCATCGTCTTCAAGGAGGAAATGTGGTCAGAAAAAAATCCTGAATGATGGTGATCTCTTAAACGTTTGGCCAAATCAAATCGAAGAAATACAGTAGAACTCAGGGGTGTGTTTAATAGTGAAAGTAAGAGCATTTCCACACACACAATGTGAAGGGAGCTCAAGGGATTGGGACTGAACAGCTGTGTAGCCTTAAGAAAACCACTAATCAGTAAGGCTAACCGGAAAAAAGGCTTCAGTTTTCTAGGGAGCATAAAGATTGGACTCTGGAGGACTGGAAGAAGGTCATGTGGTCTGATGAGTCCAGATTTACCCTGTTCCAGAGTGATGGGAGCATCAGGGTAAGAAGAGAGGCAGGTGAAGTGATGCACCCATCATGCCTAGTGCCTACTGTCCAAGCCTGTGGGGGCAGTGCTATGATCTGGGGCTGCTGCAGTTGGTCAGGTCTAGGTTCAGCAACATTATGGCCCAAAGAATGAGGTCAGCTGACTTCCTGAATATACTGAATGACCAGGTTATTCCATCAATGGATTTTTTCTTCACTAATGTCACGGGCATATTCCAAGATGACAATGCCAGGATTCATGGGGCTCAAATTGTGAAAGAGTGGTTCAGGGAGCATGAGACATCATTTTCACACATGGATTGGCCACCACAGAATCCAGACCTGAACCTCATTGAGAATCTTTGGGATGTGCTGGAGAAGGCTTTGTGCAGTGGCCAGACTCTCCCATCATCAATACAAGATCTTGGTGAAAAATTAATGCAACACTGGATGGAAATCCTGGCCCTGCTGTAAAATACTCCTGGTCTATACCTCTTATAATTGTATGTATGTACAGTTATGTTCATTATCATAGCAGTGTGTTTAAAAAGGTGAGTAAACCTCAAAATTCTTTGAATAAATTTTATTTTAATGCACACAAATGCATTGGGGACACTGCACATTCTATTTCAAAGCAAGAAAATTGGAAAAAGTAACTGAATTTGATAATATTTTACAGAAAGTCAAGAAATATAATGTTCAAAAAAATAGCAGTGCTGATCTTTATTTACAAACTCAAAAATGTAGTGTATAAACTAAGAATTGCTTGATGATTCAACTTTCCTGAGAATCATAAACTAATATTTAGTTGCATAACCGCGGTTTCTGATAACTGCTTCACATCTGTGGTGCATGGAGCCTACCAACTTCTGGCACCGGTCAACAGGTATTGAAGCCCAGGACAATTGTACTACGCTCCACAATTGCTCTGCATTTCTTGGTTTTGCCTCATGAACAGCATTTTTTATGTCAGCCCACAAGTTTTCTATGGGATTAAGGTCCGGGGATTGTGCTGCTACTCCATTACTTGAATTTTGTTTGTCTGGAACCATGATTTTGCTCGCTTGCTGGTGTGTTTGGGGTCATTGTCTTGTTGAAACACCCATTTCAAGGGCATTTCCTCTTCAGTATACGGCAACATGACTTCTTCCAGTATTCTGATGTACTCAAACTGATCCATGATCCCTGGTATGCCATAAATAGGACCAACACCATAGTAGGAGAAACATCCCCATATCATGATGCTTGCACCACCATGCTTCACTGTCTTCACTGTGTACTGTGGCTTGAATTCAGTGTTTTCAGGTCGTCTGACAAACTGTCTGTGGCCCTTAGACCCAAAAAGAACAATCTTACTCTCATCAGTACACAAAATATTGAGCCATTTGTTTTTAGTCCAGTCAATGTGTTCTTTGGCAGATTGTAACCGCTTCAGCACATGTCTTTTTTTTAACAATGGGACTTTGCGGGGGCTTCTTGCTGGTAGCTTGGCTTCACATAGACGTGGTCTGATTGTTACAGTACTCACAGCAACCTTAGATCTTCTCTGATCCTCCTGGAGCTGATCATTGGCTGAGCCTTTGCCATTTTGGTTATTCTCCGATCCATTGGAATAGTCGTTTTTCTTTGTCTTCCTCACCTTTCTGGTTTTGGCTGCCACTTTAAAGCATTTGATATCATTTTAGCTGAACAGCCTATCATTTTCTGAACTTCTTTATAGGTTTTCCCCTCTTTTATTAACTTCTTAATCAAAGAACGCTCTTCTTCTGAACAATATCTTGAATGACCCATTTTACTCTGTTTTTCAAGGACAAATGCACAGTCAGCATATGCAGCGTCAGTTGCCTTGATCCTTAAATCAGGGCCACCTGTTTAACAGCTATTTTTTTCACACAATCAATTACCTCACTAATTGAACTCAGCACTGCTATTTTTTTGAACACGCCCCTTTCAGTTACATCAACACCATCATTGGATCAACTGGAAAAGACACCCTCATTCTGCTAATATCTATGGCCCCAACTCAGACTCTACCCCCTTCTTTCAGTCCTTATTCAGCCCACTGTGTGACTTCCCTGACTCCCCTTATTCAGTATTACCCTTTCAGCTAATCACCAACCACACCCTGCCCCCAGGTGCTGCTTCAACATCTCAAAGACCAAGAATTTCAGGGCTACTTTAAACTGGAATGGGCATCTTTTGGTGAATCCATTAACACTTCAGGAACAACTGCCTGAACACTATGGGAAACTGCAAAAGCTGAAATTAGAGGGAAAATAAGATTATGCTGCTTGTACAAAGAAATAATAGAAGCCTCGAGGTAAGAAAACTTACAGAGAAAGGTGAAGAGACAGGACCATCTGGCCTGTCAGACACCTTTTAAATCCAGGGACCAAACATGAATAAAGCAAATTACTTCACAAAAATCCAAATACACATTACTTGGACGCCATCATGAACATTTTGAATTTGGAAATAAAATGGGTAAATTCTTAGCAAATCAACTTAAACAACAAACAAACCATTAACTTAAGCAGTTTATAGGCTCATCTGGAAACATAACCCAAAATCCATCTATGATAAATGACTCTATTTTGATCTTTTTATTCAAATCCATACACACCAGCACACAAAACACATCATGAGGAAGCAGAGGTCTTTCTGAGGAATTTCTCCCCACCTGAACTAAACAAAACTCAAGCAGAAACCCTGGAAACATCCCTACCCTCAAAACAAATCACTACAGACTCCATCTTGTGCTCAACAATAAATCTCCTGGTCCGTTGGCTACCCAGCAGAAATCTACAGGCAGTTTTGACTTTTAGTTTATATCTGAACTGCACCAAAATGCACCTTACCTCAACATATGAACACTGCCGACATTGCACTTACCCCCAAAACCAAACAAGGATCCCAATCTCTGCTCCAATTATTGACCTAAATCTGTAATTAACATAGATATTCAAATCATTAGCAAGGCTTTGTCAATAAAACTCAAATAAGTGATCCCATACACATAGATCAAACTGGTGTCATGAAAGAGAGGCATTTCTCAAAAAACACAAGCAAACTATTCAACTTAATCAGTTCTGTAAAAATAGCCCCTCCCCTCAAAGTCTCTATGCCAATGATATCCTGCTGTATATCACAGAGCCCTCTTGTTTACTTCCATCAGTCCATAATCTGGTCAATTACTACAGTAAAGTGTCTGGCTATTCAATCAGCTGGTCAAAATCTGAGATTATGCCTATACCAAACCTTAATTGGATGCTGTGGCTTCGGACCATCTTCTTAAACATACAGGGAAATCTATCACATACCTTGGAATCCATATTTCCTCAAACATGGATGAATTGTTTAAGCAAAATTGCAGACTGCAGGAAATAAAAGATGTCTTAAAAGAAGGAACCAAATTTCTCTCATCATTAACAGGTTGAATCTCTACTGTAAAAAGTAATGCTCTCCCTGAAGTTAAATACTCCTTTGCCACGACTCCTGTTGTGACCCCACCCACAGGCTGGTTCTCCTCTCAGAACAGTCACTAGTTTCTACTGGAAAAGTTAAAAAAATGTATAATACTATCCACCATTCAAAAAATGAAACAATATGGAGGGCTGGAGGCCCCAAACTGCCTTCATTATATTCTTTCACATCCATTACAGTACATCAGACTCTGGACAAGCAGTACATACCCCCCTGGTTAGATTAAAAATTTTGAAATTCATAACCACCCATTTATAGATAAATTAATCAAAACGTATAGTTGCTTCAAAAAGCAAAATATAATCAACACCACTCTTAGTGCATCGTTTAATGAACATGAAATTCTTAATCACAGTTTCTCTCCACTAGGGAAGAACCCAATGTTTTTAATGTTTGCTCATGACCTTCAACAAAAGCCAAAAGAACATCCCAGACCAATGTCATTTTCAGTACATTCAGTTAAAAGAAGTCATCAGAACACACACCAACACCTTAAAGTCTAGTAAAATCTCAAACCTCTATTCAAAACTACAATTTCTACAACCCCTAAGACCCCTTTCCCAAATATACAAATAATTAATCTGAAGATAGTACCATACCAATCCCCACAGATAAATGGACCACAGACATAAATACTTCCATCTGATCTCAACTGACTTAACATATGCAACAATACTTTCTGTATGTCCCACAATTCAAAAACCCAACTGAGTCGGTACAGAGTCCTCCGTGGAATAAATATAACCACTCACACACTCTAGCATATGGGCTTCACGCAAAATACACTTTGCTCCTCCATAACTGATGATAACTTCCATGCTCTGCCTCCACATTCAAAACTTTTGGTCGATGGCCATGAGCAAACCATCAGAGATCCTCAGCAACAGCATCTAATACAGACTGCTCCTTAAAGGTCAGGACCAACAGACTGAGAAACTCTTCTGTCCCTCAGACCATCAGACTGTACAGCTCCTCACTGGAGGGGAGGAGGAGTAACAGGAACACAGAGGACGCGAAGGAGCAGAAGTCAGCGAGTAGCCATATATTTGTATTTTATTCATATTTTTGTTTAGATCCCTCTCTTTTTTATATATCTTTTTTTTTTATCTGTAATACTTGACTACTACTGGCATCCCAATTTTCCTGAGGGAATTTTTCCTAGGGGATTAATAAGGTCTATTTTATGAGAAAACCTGGTCCCTGTTTTGGCAATGTTTGCATCGCTACTTTCCCGGTTCCATCAAATGGTTCCACGTGTGTAGGTACTAGGGGTGTAAATCACCAGTTTCATGGCGATACGATATGATATCGATTCTTTGGACAACAATACGATATTTGCCTATATCACAAAGTCTGCCACAATTCGATTTCGATTCGATACGATTCAGGGACCTTCGATCGATTTAAGACGATATTATGTACACATTGAACACAATCAGCTACATTTCACCTAAAGCAAGAAAGAAATACAAAGCAGTTTCTAAGTTTTGACAGTTTTATTACTGAAATGTGAAACGATGTGCTGACCTTTGGGTATGATAGGTCATAGAGGACTATAACCATCTGTATGATCTAATCATGTTTAAAATTAAAATTGGGTTAATTAGTAGTCAGGTGTTTTTAGACTTTGCTTCACTGTTTAATGGTAGGTGTGGAGGAAGAATAAGAACAAGCTCTCACTGTTTTCCGTTCATACAATAAGTAATTTCACTAATCAGTGCGCTACAAAATCAAATGATGAGATAACTTACTGTACTCGTGTGATTACTCCCGTCGTGTGTGCAGCATGCATCCTCTGCTGTCAGATCGACCGTATCTTACCCGGATACAGCAGTGCTATTTTCTGATTGGCTGACATGTCAAGCTCCCGTTTAGCTCTGTGATGCTAACAGCGTGTTGCTACACGTTAGCATATAGCGGTGTTACTTGGTGGGCGCTACACAGTACATTTTAATGCAGGAGAAATAGCGGGTGTGGTGTGTGAGAGAGCGAAAAGGTGCGCGTCTCATACGCTGAATGCGTGAGACTTGAGAGCCCTGTAAAGCTGAAACTTCAGAACGAGGTGCTATTGGGCGAAAGCGGTGAAACGGATATCCGGTCAGAATTTCAAAATAAAGGCGTTGAAGATGACGATGTTGATCGATGTTTTGAGTTTCCATCGATTTGATTGGATCATTGCTTAACCAATCGATGTATCGATCCAGATCGATGGATCATTACACCCCTAGTAGGTACATGTAAAAATTTGTGTATCTATGCAAATATATGTAAATATTTATATATGAACAGTGCTTAACAAACCTATTTGACCACCACCCCAAGTCAGACTTATGCCACAGCTGCCCTAAAGTAATAGCATTGGCAATAACAAAATCATTCTCTGTTTTGATTAAAACACCAGCATACAGGAGCTTTTTGACAGAAATTATATTTTAAAAGCTAAAATATTATTATCCATGAATTTTCAATTTACTGTTTCACCAGAAAATCCCTGGAAAAACAGTACCATCTGTGTGTGTTTGCAGCATGGTTACATTTCTGGGGATAAAGTTGCTCCACAGCCGATTTGTGCACGTGTTGGGGTTCTCAGTCAACAACCCTGTTCACAGTTGCGGATAAAGCCTGAAATTATTCGGGCTTTACACGGGTGAGCCGTATGTGTTCACACAAACTGTCACTTTTCAGTGTTTACGTGGGTATTTCCTCGCAGCCCCTAGTATTTAAGTACAGTCCAAGTGAGGGCAAGAAGGGAGGGGTGATGATGTCCAACTTTAAAACTCAAGATGCTCTCTACTTCTTGGTTTTCTTTGTTTCCAAGAGGAGGTTGTTGTCCATGCACAAAGTAGTAAGTGTCTGGACTTCCTCCTTATAGGCAGATTCATGTTGGTTATGAGTAGGGCCCGACCGATATGGATTTTTTGAGGCCGATGCCGATGTCGATATTTGGCAGAAAAAAATACTGATTACCGATTAATTGGCCAATTAATTTTAAAAATAGATATAAAGTGAATTTTTAAAAAATGGGGTCACAAAACACTTACAACAATGAATATATGAATTACAGGCAGAACATTTTACTGTTTTACAATACTTTGTCACTAAGTATTTGTTTAACTTGAAAACAGAGTAATTTTCAGGTACAAAAACATGCAAAGCATTAAACCTCTGGGAAATTAATTATAAAACCTTAAAATAGAGTCACTCTTTATCTTATACTTCTTGTTGATGAAAATAAGAGCTAGGTTATAGTTCAGGTAGAACAACTTTTAAAAAGTTATAAACAGGTCACTGAGAGGAAAGCAACAACATTTTTTTCTTAAGCCTCTTTTATTTTTTTCTACTCTACAACTTTCAAGAGCAAAGAACCTTCAAGTACAAAATAAAATAGTGG